>CM077190.1:30729030-31014030 GCA_039654105.1 Coreius guichenoti | reverse complement strand
TTTGTGGCAGGGCACATTATCCTGCTGAAAGAGAATACCAGGGAATACCGTTTCCATGAAAGGGTGTACATGGTCTGCAACAATGCTTAGGTAGGTGGTACGTGTCAAAGTAACATCCACATGGATGGCAGGACCCAAGGTTTCCCAGCAGAACATTGCCCAAAGCATCACACTGCCTCTGCCGGCTTGCCTTCTTCCCATAGTGCATCCTGGTGGCATGTGTTCCCCAGGTAAGCGACGCACACGCACCCGGCCATCCACATGATGTAAAAGAAAACGTGATTCTTCAGACCAGGCCACCTTCTTCCATTGCTCCGTGGTCCAGTTCTGATGCTCACGTGCCCACTGTTGGCGCTTTCGGTGGTGGACAGGGGTCAGCATGGGTACCCTGACTGGTCTGCAGCCCCATACGCAACAAACTGCGATGCACTGTGTATTCTGACACCTTTCTATCAGAACCAGCATTGACTTCTTAAGCAATTTGAGCTACAGTAGCTTGTCTGTTTGATCGGACCACATGGGCCAGCCTTCGCTCTCCACGTGCATCAGTGAGCCTTGGCCGCCCATGACCCTGTCGCCGGTTCACCACTGTTCCTTCCTTGGACCACTTTTGATAGATACTGACCACTGCAGACCGGGAACACCCCACAAGAGCTGCAGTTTTGGAGATGCTCTGACCCAGTCGTCTAGCCATCACAATTTGGCCCTTGTCAAACTCGCTCAAATCCTTACGCTTGCCCATTTTTCCTGCTTCTAACACATCAACTTTGAGGACAAAATGTTCACTTGCTGCCTAATATATCCCACCCACTAACAGGTGCCGTGATGAAGAGATAATCAGTGTTATTCACTTCACCTGTCATAATGTTATGCCTGATCGGTGTGTATATATATATATATATATACACACACACACACACACACTTACACATATTATATATTTACAAACTTTCATGTTAGATGCGATTAATCGATTTGACAGCACTAAAAAAAGCACAACAAAATTACTAAAAATTAAACTAAAATTAACATGAAAACTAAAAACTTCTTCTGTACTATATAACATAAGCAGCATTTGTGCATCTAACGTGTGCATGAATGAAGGGAATGAAGGGAATGAAGTTTCACAGGAGTGAGTTTTGTTCCTCTGACTCCCCGTTGAGCTCAGCGACTCGGATCACAGTCGTGCTTCTTTTTTCCGATGGCTATTTTGGCTATTTCCCATGGTAACGCCCTATCCTACAACAACAGCGATGCTGAAAAGGGCTCTTAAAAGAGTAACGTGCCACGAATGTAGATCAATGCAGCCCCAGAAGACAAGCTTCAGTACAGAGCTGAACTTCCTCCAGAAAAGCCCAGCACTCCTTTGAAAACCAAAATTAGACTGTTACCGATGCTGCCACACTCTACATCAGCCACAGCCGCCTGCATAGCAACACACACACATGCAGAGAACCCCACAAAACAAACCGACAAAGACTTTCAATGGCCTCTGAGAGCACACGTCCCCAAAAATACATATTTATGTTGTCAAATATCCTGTGATCTCAGTTTTGTATGCTTTACAGTAATCAAACTCATTTCCATTTCACACACTGTTGTGAGCAGAAGATCCCGCCGTCGCATGTAAATAGCTGAATAATTTATGCAAACATTAATACAGGATTATCAGATAATGCTCCAGTGTGTTTTGATTTTCACGGGAACAAGTGGATGCGACATCAATCTGCAACAATAATGCGGCACGGCTCGATTATTAATCGTTCCTGCATTGATGCATATTCCAAGCACACACGTGCAAGAACAATTATTTATATATTAGCAGAGGAATAAGCAAAAATCACAAATGAGTGTGTACGCTTGAAGGCTCAAGGACGATTTAAAAACAGAACATGATCATGTGTGAACTGAACGAGAAGTGTTGAAGTGTTAATTAGTTTTTGGAAGTCCTGAGCAAAATAACATGCTACTTTCTGAATTTACACCATGATGCCTGAATAACTTTTTCCAGATATCATATTAACAAATTTAACTGTATTGAACACAACTATTTATGTCAAATTTACTGACAAATCATCTGAAAATATCCCATGTCTTACCAACTAATGGCATACAAACACACTTTTTTTAAATGCAAAAGTAACATAAAAATATATTTTTTAGTAAATTATACTTTTAGTAAATAAAGTATTTTTTAATAAATGTATCTTGATTAAAGCTTAATCAATAAATCAAACTCGATTTACTTTCTTAATTCATGTTCCTGGTCTTACTGTACATAATTAATCACAAAATGTATGTCTTTATAAACTTTCATGAGAATAGTCAGGTTCCAGAAGTAAATACTCCATTCATTTTCTCCATAAGGAAATTAATTTAATGATAACTTATAAACATTTAAAGACAGCCTTACTGTGAGCTACGAGGATGCTAATCGTTAATATATGTTTCTGTTGAACCCGTCAGCCTGCATTATTTCAACTTAGTTTTAAAAATAATCGTGTTTAACAGCAGAATGTGATGAAAAACTACATTACCCATGATGCTGTACAGAAAATTCCACCAATCAGAGACAAAACAAGCAAAACGCCAAAAGATCTCTTTTGCCCCGCCTACTCCCATGAAGCACCATAAATGATGTAATCGAGACAATCTCCCTACACTCTCAAAATTAATTTTAATTCAGTTAATCTGTTCGCAATGCTTCATGGGATTGTAGTTCTTTCTATGACTAAACCGTTAACCTTGTATCTTTGTATTTTTGTCTAATTTTCAACTACTTTTTTGCTTCAAATCAAAGTTTTTAATGTTATGATTCACCTCATAGCTGGTTGGTTTGGTTCATGGCTTGAACACTTTAACAAAGACTTCCCTATGGGAAAAACTGAATGGAAAAAATACCTGAAAAAGTGGGCGGACACTGCTGCACTCTATAACTAAAACGACTGTTATCATCAATCCCTCTTATTTTCATTTGCCTGTCAAACAGACACACTTTTCACCAACCAATTATTCCTGATGTATAAAATCAATTCATGCATGATGAATATCCTGTTTTCACTCAGAAATATATGTCACATTATGGAATAACAACGGGACGCGGATGCCATTTCATGCTGATTTTATAAGCAACGTTTTTAAAGAAATTGCTTAAAAATGAATCAGTTTTAAGTGAAGCAGTAAGACAAAGGGCAGCTCAACCTGACGCGCCGTTCTCGACTTTCTCTGTGTTTAATGCCTTAGTTTAGATGAACAGGGTTTAATTTAAAGCCCTCCGTCACCTTCAGTCATTTATACCTGTCGGCATCACCTCCCTGATGTCATACATCACAATCACATTCAGCGCAAAAATACTTTGCTTACATTACCCTTTACTCAGGAATAAATTACATCCTAATCAATGGTTTGCCGTGGGCTCTTCCAAGAGATCTGCCACACACACACACATTCATGACTGAATCAGTCTTGCTCTGGTTTCTTTCGGATCCTAATGGAAGAAGGTGTGTGTTATTCGACACTGTTGTTGTTGTCAAAATGCATGTTGTCATGTTTTCCAGCAGTTAGTTTTGGTGTTTTTATGGCCCGTGAGGCACGCAGGGCAGCTGCTGTTTGCTCTTTGGAAAACTTACAGTTCTGTGAGGAAAGGGCCAAAGATCAAGGTATTTCTTTTTTTTTCAATACAGAAAGTAATTCATCCTTTGGGAATGGGGGCATTTCATAGGCTGCGCTGTAAATTAGACAGCGTCTGAATGGAGGTCACTCGGTGGACGCGACACTCGAGTCTGGAAAGCCGCTGAACGCGTGGAGCGCTAAATTCGTGGTCTAACTGCATGTTGCTTTTAAAGACCAAATAAATTCATGGTCCACAATTCACAAAGCACAGAAGAAGAACATAAAACCTGGAAGGCTTGGGTGTACTAATTTATGACAGTCTTTTACCATTCAAGGAGAGATCTGGAGATATTATTTACCTGGGCTGCCCAGAGCACAAAAGAGATGAGATTTAGTGTAGATTCAAAAAGCAGAAATTTATAACAGGAAAAACAACAACAACACAACATGATTTAAATAATAATTGCCTAAGTACTGAGTTTTAAAGAGATCTGTCGTTTCAAACCTTCTATTTTCAAGCCTCAGTTGGAACACTCTGAAGGTCATGTTCTAACTGGATTAGCAAAGAATCTAATGGAACATAAACCACTTGAAAAACACATATCTAAAAAATGAATGAAAACAAAATGAGAGGTTCTGCATATAATACCAATTAATCTGACAGGCACGGCACGAAAAACAAATCACACGGCAACTGCATTCACAACACGCTTCCCTCCAGACAGACCTGTCAACAATGAAACTATTTCCTCGAGGTCTCAGACAATACCAGAGCAGATCAGGGTGAAGAGGCAAAAATGTGCTACCATTGAGCCCTTCGGTGGTTCAAAATGTTCTTAAAGACCAAAGAATATGATCAAGCATCCAACCGATCAGAAACGGCTACTATGTGACATATTTCACACTATACTTTTTGGAAAGCCCATTTCTGCCACATAAGGGGGGAAAAAAACATGCTTTATTAAATCATAATTATGACATAAAATGTCAATGATGGCATAACAATTCCTAATTATGAGGTATGTCATAGTCGTGACTTTTTATCTCGATCATTTTGACTTTTTATCTCAATGACTTTTTAAATCTCATACTTGTGATTTAGTGCCCAGTAGGTCATAATTTTGAATAAGTCATAACTATGAGATAAAAAGTCGAAATTGACATACTAATTCATAATTATGAGACAAAGTCAATTATGCCATACTAATTCATAATTATGAATATCTGAATCTCATTTTGACTCATCCTATGCCATAGTATGCCATAATAATGACTTTTGCACATCATAATTATGACTAACATCATTTTGATTTTTTTAAATCTCATAATGACTTTTTAAATCTCATAACTAGTCATAACTATAAGATAAAAAGTCGAAATTGACATACTAATTCATAATTATGAGACAAAGTCAATTATGCCATACTAATTCATAATTATGAATATCTGAATCTCATTTTGACTCATCCTATGCCATAGTATGCCATAATAATGACTTTTGCACATCATAATTATGACTAACATCATTTTGATTTTTTTAAATCTCATAATGACTTTTTAAATCTCATAACTAGTCATAACTATAAGATAAAAAGTCGAAATTGACATACTAATTCATAATTATGAGACAAAAAGTCAATTATGCCATACTAAATCATAATTATGAATATCTGAATCTCATTTTGACTCATCCTATGCCATAGTATGCCATAATAATGACTTTTGTATTTCATAATTATGACTTGCATCATTGCCTTTTTTTTCCATCTCATAATGACTTTTTAAATCTCATTTTGACTCATACTTATGATTTAGTGCCATAATTTCAACTTTTTATCTCATTAAGTTTTTAATTTAAACTTTTTATCTCATAAATATGACATAGTATGTCATAATTTTGAATAACTCATGTAATTCATAACTATGAGATAAAAAGTCTAAATTGACATACTAATTCATAATTATGAATTTTTTAATCTCATTTTGACTCATAGTATGCCATAATGACTTTTGTATGTCATAATTATGACTTACATCATTTTTACCTTTTTTATCTCATAGTGACTTTTTAAATCTCATTTTGACTCATGATTTAGTGCCATAATTTAAACTTTTTATCTCATAAATATGACATAGTAGGTCATAATTTTGAATAAGTCATAACTATGAGATAAAAAAAGTCGAAATTGACATACTATTTCATAATTATGAGACAAAGTCAGTTATGCCATACTAAGTCATAATTATGACTTTTTATGTCATAATAATGTCTTTTGTATGTCATAATTATGACTTGTGTCATCTTGACTTCCTATCTCATAACTATGACTTAGTATGTCATAATTATGACTTTTTAATCTCAATTTGACTCATAATTAGGATTTAGTGTCATAATGTTTTAAACCTTTTATCTCATAAATATGACGTAGTATGTCATAATTTTGAATAAGTCATAACTATGAGGTTAAAAAGTCGAAATAGACATACTAAGCCATAATTATGAGTCAAAAAGTCATGTCATACTGTCATAATTATGAGATAAAATGTAAAAAAAAAAAAAAAAAGAGATAAAAAGTCAAATATGACTTAAAAGGTCATAATTATGTTTAAAAAAAAAATCTAAATTATGACATACTAAATCAGAATTATGGCATTTTTTTATGTTGTAATTTTGACTTTTTATCTTAAAAAAAAAATGATAGGCCCCACAAAGTATCCAGATATTTTTAATTGTGACTTAAGAGTTCAAATACGTTTTGGGAAAGTTTCAATGCGTAGATTAGAAGATGTTTGGGTAACACTTTATTTTGATGGTTCCTTTTGATCATTCTGTTTACTACAAGTAACTTTGCAACTACATGTCAACTAACTCTCATTAGAATATTAGTAAACAGACTGCTTAATATCTGCTAACACTTTGCTGTGATTGTCCTCCAACAGACATTTTACTGACTATAAGTAACTTTGCAACTACATTTCAGCTTATTCTAACCCTAACCCTACTAATACTCTACTAACACTCTAATGAGAGTTAGTAGACATGTACAGTCATACCGTAGAAATGTGTATTTTCAGTCTCTCTGTAATTAAGATGCAGCTGGATTTGTTCTGTGCATTGAGATCATAAGTTGCCCAGCTGCTCGGTGAGGAAATGGTAAAGGACACAGGTGTCTGAAACTAATGTGAGTGGCATTTAAACTTTAGCGTGAAGAGGGATCTGCCTCGCCATGCTGTATAAATGTCAGCCAAGTATGCACTTTATGAGAAAATGCAACGTGTCTATGCGCTGTAATTTTCCCTGCACAAATATTCCTTCAATACCTCCACATAAGCCATTAGAGTGAAGCACTGGGAATTATTTCAAACCCTCTGCTCTTTTAGCTTTAGACCCTGTCTGACAACTCATGACATGACGCGGGGTCAGTGCGTCAGCTGTAGTGGGAGGATGCAGCTATCATTTAGTGATTTTACATGAATTATATGGGGGTGGGGGGGGGGGGGACTAAATTAGGTGATGCATTTGCCACTTAAAGACATGGAACTGATATGCATGAAAAATATAAATATACAAGAAAAGTGCATAATAAATATTATTATAAAATGGATATTTCCTGTTCCTGGACAGGGGCACCCACCCATGCTTTGGAATGCATGTTTTATGCATTTGGCAGACGCTTTTATCCAAAATGATTTACATTGCATTCAAGGTATACAAATAACATTCTAAAATGACATTATGTAAATGTGCATGCTT
Source organism: Coreius guichenoti (assembly GCA_039654105.1). NCBI lineage: Eukaryota > Metazoa > Chordata > Actinopteri > Cypriniformes > Gobionidae > Coreius > Coreius guichenoti. Next base: position 31,006,664 of record CM077190.1, on the reverse strand, counting down.
CATATTTTTTAAAACTGGAGGTGGTGCTGTATTGTAAATATAGTTACTGTCTGATGACGCCCTTTAGCTTTGACTATATTCACAAAGTACTGCAGTCTCTCACACCTTATTGCCTAATTAAACCATATTACCACACACAATCTCCTGAAATCATGATTCACTGCTGAAAGGAGGCAGGATGTTATCAGCAGAAGAATGACTTTATCTGTCTAATCATAATTACCTGAGAATTGGTTTGTTTTGCCGACATCTTCACTTCAGATTTAGAGATAAACGCCTGTGGAGATAATATCTAATGATGGCAATAAGGGCAGCAGAATTACAGGAAACATTCGTCAAGATGCAAAGAACATTTTTAGGAGGTTATCATCATCTGATTATATTCAAAATAACAAATTACTAGTACTATTTCTCCAGGATGTATATTGTGAATTTTCTAAATGCACGGTTAGCTAAATTGAGTAAAATGTGAAGTATACAAGAAGAGCGCAGCGAGTGAGATACGATGTCCCACGATGCACTGCACTCGACTTGACCTTCAGTTTCCAGTGAGATAAATTAACCAATAGAAATATCAGCAATTAAAATCTCTTTCTTGAGCCATTATTGGATCAGACTTCAAAATGTGGAGTTAATTTTGCACTAAATTGGATTAAAACACAATAACGTTCAAAACGTTGGGGTCAGTACAATTTTTTAAATGTTTTTAAAAGAAGTCTCTTCTGCTCACCAAGGCTGCATTTATTTGATCAAAAAATACAGTAAAAACAGTAAAATTGTGAAATATTATTACAACTTGAAATAGATGGTTTCTATTTTAATATATTTTCAAATGTAATTTATTCCTAGGATCAAAGCTGAATTTTCAGCATCATTACTCCAATCTTCAGTGTCACATAATAATAATAATAATAATAAAAATGTTTATTTTATATAGCACCTTTCAGCAAACCCAAGTTCGCTTTATGATATTATAACAAATAAACACGACAGCAGACAAAGAAAAAATACAGATACACTGAGCGTAGATAACATAACATACATAGCATGAATCAGATCATAAAGTTAGGGATCAGAGAAACAAGAAGCGGAAGGATATGTTTTAAGGTGGGTTTTGAAATCCTGTAATGATGAGAGGTCGTGAATGGGTTGGGGAACAGAATTCCAGAGTGTAGGGGCAGAGATACAAAAGGTTTGCCAGTTTGTGCCGTGGGATCAACAACAGACCGGCATAAGAAGATCTAAGTGTGTGAACTGTGGAGTAGGTATGAATGAGATCAGAAATATATATAAGACCAAGGGCCTTGAATGTGATTATAAACTTGTATTGAATATGAAAGTGAATGGGTAGCCAATGGAATCTGCGTAGAATGGGAGTTCTGAATATATTGAAGCTTATTTATTGTTGTGTTGCGTAAGCCATAGAAATCAGAATTACAGCAGGCAAGCCACGAAGTAATGAAAGCATGAACTAGGGTCTCAGCTACATTGATATTTAAAAACTGACTTAAACATGCGATATGACAGAGGCAAAAGAAGGCAGACTTAGTGAGTGAGGAAACGTGAGGAAGGAAGGAAGGAAGGAGAGAGAAAAATCAAAGATTATACTCAGGGTTTTAACAGTGGTGGAAGTCGAACCAAGACTCCAGCAATATTGACATTGTCAACACAGAAACAGGATATCATTTGAGGTGAACCAACAAGAAGTACATCTGTTTTATCAGTGTTGAGTTTGAGAACATTACTGGCCATCCAAGCATTTACATCATCAATACAAGCCGATATGGAGTTGGTGGGGAAAGGAGCATTACGCTGAGAACGGATGAAAAGTTGGGTGTCATCTGCGTAGCAATGGAAGTTAAAGCCATGAAGATAGTTAATGTTACCTAATGGAAGCATGTGGATGATGAAGAGTAAAGGTCCGAGAACAGAACCCTGGGGAACACCATGTGAGACGATGAAGAGTAAAGGTCCAAGAACAGAACCCTCGGTAACACCATGTGGGACGATAAAGAGTGAAGGTCCGAGAACCGAACCCTGGGGAACACAAATTCACGCCGAACAGCATCTGATTGAACACAGCCACAATTAGGCATGTATCCAAACTCACCATAGGCAATAAAGTGAGGAAAAAGGAAAGTCCTTCTAAAAATAGAAAATCCCAAAAACAAACATAAGCATTCCTCCCACATTCTAAAATAAGAAGGAAGACAATATTCAAAATATACTCACATGTTGGGCTTAAAACCAAAGGTTTCCCAACTAGGACTTTTCAGATTAACAGTTCCAGGTAGCCATAAAGAAACATGCGTTCCCTCTACCACAACTGAACTACTTCTTCAGGCAAGCACTCACCTTATATACAAGCCATGTGAGTCTAACGAGCGCCCTCTAGTGCCTCGTAGTATTACTAGACATAGAATTTTTAATTACATTCCTCTATGGATATGGAAAAACTGTGACAGATACTTCACTCTGTTACAACTTATTATACTAATTACAATAACTGGGTAATAACTAGGTACTAACCCTGAACCTACCCCTATACCTAACCTTAACCCATGTAGTTACCTTGTATTACCCAATACTTTCTAAGGTACTTAGACTATAAGTGCACATACTGTAAAATAAATTGCAACCGATCTGTTTTTATCAGTGTTGAATTTGGGAAAATTACTAGTTATCCAAGCATTTATATCATCAATACAAGCCAATATGGAGTTGGTGGGGAAAGGAACATTGCGTTGAGAACAGATGAAAAGTTGGGTGTCATCTGCGTAGCAATGGAAGTTAAAGCCATGATGACGGATAATGTTACCTAATGGAAGCATGTGGATGATGAAGAGTAAAGGTCCGAGAACAGAACCCTGGGGAACACCGTGTGAGACGATGAAGAATAAAGGTCCAAGAACAGAACCCTGGGGAACACAGTGTGAGACGATGAAGAGTAAAGGTCCAAGAACAGAACCCTGGGGAACACAGTGTGAGACGATGAAGAGTAAAGGTCCAAGAACAGAACCCTGGGGAACACCATGTGAGACGATGAAGAGTAAAGGTCCAAGAACAGAACCCTGGGGAACACCATGTGAGACGATGAAGAGTAAAGGTCCAAGAACAGAACCCTGGGGAACACCATGTGAGACGATGAAGAGTAAAGGTCCGAGAACAGAACCCTGGGGAACACAGTGTGAGACGATGAAGAGTAAAGGCCCAAGAACAGAACCCTGGGGAACACAGTGTGAGACGATGAAGAGTAACCCAAGAACAGAACCCTGGGGAACACCATGTGAGAAGATGAAGAGTAAAGGTCCAAGAACAGAACCCTGGGGAACACAGTGTAAGACGATGAAGAGTAAAGGCCCAAGAACAGAACCCTGGGGAACACCGTGTGAGACGATGAAGAGTAAAGGCCCAAGAACAGAACCCTGGGGAACACCGTGTGAGAAGATGAAGAGTAAAGGTCCAAGAACAGAACCCTGGGAAACACCGTGTGAGACAGGGGCAGTAGTGGACTTAGCCTAGCGGACAGAGATTAAATGCTGAAAGTCAGACAGGTAGGAAGTCAACCAGGATAGGGCAGTTCCAGAGATAGCAAGAGCAGAGAGTCGTGAAATGAGAATACTGTGAGATTGTGTCAAATGCAGAGGAAAGGTCTAACAGAATTAAAATGCAGTCGATGGCCATAAGAAGATAATTGACCCTAAGAAGTGCTGTCTCGCTGCTGTGGAGAGTGTGAAAACCAGATTGGAAACATTCATAGAGGTTGTGAGATAAATATGTTTGCAGTTGAGCAGCGACCACTTTCTCAAGCAGCTTTGAAAGAAACGGAACATTCAAAGTTGATCTGTACAGAAGGGTTGAGGCCAGGTTTCAGTGACAGCTGCAGTTTTTAATCATGATCCTTCAGAAATCATTCTAATATGCTGATTTGCTGCTCAAGAAACTTTTCTGATGTAGGATTGAAAATAATCAAAGATATTTGAAAATGAACAAAGACATTTGCTTTACTGTTTCAACCCACATCTTACCACAAGGGCCATTTGATAGTCCCCAAGGCCTGTAGGCCAAAATGTGTCACACCTTTAGTACAGTGGGGGAAGTTGTAATTATCTGATTGGTCAGTTTGAATGTCTCACATTTGGGTTTAGTCACATGGTCAAAGAAGGGATAAAAGAAGATTTGTGCTCTGTTGCTCTGAGCAACAATTGCTCTGTCTCTGTTATTCTCTGGCTCTCTCTTCTTGGGGCCTGCTCTTTGGCTCTTCTCTTTCTTTGCCTCCGCTTTTCTTTGTCTCTTTCTCTCTACACTTCCTCTCTCTCTCTCTATCACTTTCTATCCCTCAGGTAACATTCTATTCATGCTGGGTACGATTAATGGTATAACTTTTTATCATCTCATACATCTATTTTGTAACTATTTTAAGTGTAACCATAATCAGAAATTGTCATTAAACCCTTTTCAATTACAAATGATGTGCTAACTAGTTTTAATTCGGTATTAACTTTAATATGCTACCTATTGCAATACAATATCGTCACACTATAGCAACGCTCTCCCACATATTTTGCTATTGTAACTGCGCTTATTTCCGTCGTTGGTATAAGTAGCAGTGGGTGGCAATAGACGAGAAATGTACAGTTTTCTATCATCTTGCTGATAACGTTTCTTTAGTCATTCGGCAACCCTGCAGCCTGAACTACTGTAGGCAAACCACCCTTACACCCTTATTATCAATGTGGAAAACTATTGATATTTTTGTGGAAAACATGAAATATTTTTTTAAGATTCTTTAAAGAATAAAAAGTTCAAAAGAACAGAATTTATTTGAAATAGAACTCTTTTGTAACATTATAAACTGAATACGTCTTTGCTGAATGAACATTAATTTGACCCCAAGCTTTTGAACGGTAGTGTATTTATTTAAGATAAAATGGATGTGGAGGTCTACTGGTTGAAACAATTATTGTTGCATACTTTGTTTGTAATGTATTACCTATTTTTGGTAACACTTTACAATAAGGTCCATTAATTAACGTTAGTTAATGCATTAACAAACATTAACTAACAGTGAGCAATGCATTACAGTATTTACGAATCTTTGTTAACATTAGTTTATAAAAATACAACTGTTCAATTTTAGTCCATGTGAGCTCTGCATTAAATTATATGAACAGATACAGAAGTATTTTTCATTGTTAGTTGGTGTAAAAAAATGAAACCTTACTGTAAAGCGTTACCCATATTTTTATAAATAGTATGCTAGATTGTATATTCTAAACACTGCCACTTTGATCTAATCAAATGTCATGGAAAGCTTTTAGGGTTTTTTTTTGCATAAATTAAGACATCAATGGACATTTAGTGAAAAGAATATCAGTGGATTTCTGAGGCACTTTTGGACCCAAAGCACACACATCATATCAGAGAGTAACGGACATCACAGCAGGAGAATGATGGACCCAAAAACAGCTTTGGACTGAACTCAATAACTGCAGCTTGACAGAGCAAGAGAAAAATGGCATCGGATCATTGCACTGGTCATTCATCAACGTCAGCAGACCGGTCAGATGAGGGCCAGACCTGTAGCTACTATCGGCTGTTCCGTACACAGCCAGTGCATGCTGGGAAAGGCTGTTACCTTTATGTGCACGGCAGAGAACAAACTGTGAATTTCTTCCTTCTGATGGATTTATGCACTTAAAACAATTAAGCTCAATCTGCTGAGGCCTTGGAGTGGATTTTGATGTAAAGTCTGGAGTTTTTTGGCATTGTTAACAAAGGGATAAATGAACTCGCACACTTGCCTCAAACTCAACGCCGAAATATTGTAGCCAATTTGTGTGCTGATTCAAATGATGCTACGACATTCACACAGAAGCATTTTCATACTCAAGGTCAGATATTAAACTCAACATGAATGCAACGAAAATGTCAAAAAAGAGTGTGTGCTCGAAATGACCCTTTCTGCATTGTCATTCAGGCACTTCAGCAGTCAGGACAGATGTCATTACAATCTTGTTATGTGTCAGATTTATCAGAGAAATATCTCAAATGTCATCTAAACTCCCTATCATGAATAATTAGGTTTATGTAAAACTCCCTTTCAATTTTAATTAACATTTTGAATTAGCTTTTATTTTTGTTTTGAGTTTTAATTTAGTTAAAGTTTAAGTAATTTTGTTATGTGTTTTATATAGATTTTTATTTAGCTTTAATTTATTTTTACTTTAGTTTTAGTCATTTTAGTACTTCAACTTATTCATTTCCGTTATTTACCAATGAAACAAGTTTTTTAAGTTTAAGTTTTTCATCTAATATAAATATTTCATTTCATATCTTTATGTCTGTCGTTCTATCTATCTATCTGTCTATCTGTCTGTCTGTCCATCCATCTTAATTCTACTTCCTTACTTCCAAATTCGAATTGCAAGTCTGCATCATGTTTGCAACATCAATTTAATAGGCAATCCGATTTCAGTTCTGAATGGTACAGTAAGAAACCACCTAGCAACCACCCTAACTACTGCATAGCAACAAGGTAACAACCAGAACAATGTCACCCCAGTGTCTCTAGCACCACTCGTGAATATGTAAAAACCTAGTTGCGTTTTGCTCCTGACGGAGATGAAACACTCACATTCATCGTCGGCGCCACAACCGAGACAAATTTCAATAATGACTTTCCTAAAATATCCAGCATAACTGAATTGAATCTCAGTTCAATCACAGCGGTGTTCACAAAGGGTCACCTTTTTTAAACAAGGAGATTTCAGTCTTTCCAAATATTCACAATCGGTCGTGTTAAAAACGTGTTTTGTGACTTTTAATACGCGTTGAAGCACCTAAGGGTCTTTCTCCTTGATTTGATTTAATTTCCTTTCTCAAAGCCAATTTCCTCTTCCCTCTTGTCCCTGGCAGAATTGCTCTAAAATGCGGCTCTTCACGCGACAAATGGCTATTTCCACAGCGCCGCTCTGCTTGTCTGATCTGACACCTGTTTCCGTGCACTAATCTGCCGGTGACAAGAGCCGGGCTGCTTTGAGCAAACTATTTATCCCCCCATGTAAATACCCATTACCCTGAAAAGTGTCTCTTGCCACCCCGTCCTGCTACTGCGCGGCCGTACTCGGAGGAAACGCGTCTTCTGGCATTTTGAGCTGCAGCACAGAGCAAAGTGCTGGCGTAGCAGCCATCATAATGTGATGTGTGAGGAGAACAGAAAGCACTGGATAGCACTGCAATAGCAGGCACAGTGACAAGTGTGACAGTGAAGACGGCCACATGTGGCACAAATGAAAGTGTCACTTTGGTTCTCAGTGCGGTTTGGTATCGGTGACCTAATATTAGTCTGCACTGATATTCATTGATCAGATTACACAGCAAGCTACTAATCATTTTAAATAGTTCAACTACAGTCCAGCTACCACTTTGAAAAGTTACTCACAATATTATATTGAATATAACCGTTTAATATAGTTTATAATTTAATGACAATATGATCTTGGTTAGTGTGACAATATCGAAGTGAAATTCAACAGATAAAATTACACTGAATACAACTAAACAACTAAAACACAATCAAGTATTTTAATGCTAGTTCTATTCTCATGCACTATAGTTTCATTAAAATGTGCACATTTACTAATATAGCAAGAAGTCAGTGCCGCCGCTCCCTATACGCAGAGTACGCAGTTTGCGTAGGGCACCAACTCCCGGGGGGGCACCATCTCGGTTGCTCAAAAAAATAAAAAATAAAATAAAGCTTTTATTCTATATTAATATTAACATAAACAAATATAATGTTTAAAAAAATGCATCTTTACGGTGAATGCACTAGGCAGTAAGCATACGCGACGCGCCATTCCCGCATACGCGCCCGGCTCACTGTTTGTGGCTGACTTCAAGGCTTCAAGCTCATGCATTAGCGTTTAACATACCCCGTCATGCGCTTTGACAGATGCGTTTGCATCCTCAGTGCAAAACGTTCATTTTACAAGTTATATCTTTATCTGTAAATGTTACTAATTCACGCAAGTATTTCCATTTTGCATGAAAGCGCGTCCTGACAGTCTGCAAGCTTCAAACTTCACTGAACGAGCACCGGTGCGGCGGGCGCGCGCATGCGCGTCAAACACACAGAACGCAGTCGAGAGGGAGACCATTTTCAGCGCAAAAACATTCATTTAGCTGAAATATCTGCTGTTGGATGCTACATTTTAGTTTTAAAAGTCAACATATTCAAGTATTTTTTGAGAGTAGTAACTGTAAAGGGATAACAGCGTGTAACTGAATATAAATGTAAGACGTTACTACAGGATAAAGAAATGACAGTAATGGTTAGTGTGTCCATAGCGAATGTGTGTGTGTTCCTGCAGAACATTCCTCTTATCTGGTAACACTGAGTTTGTGTTTTTTTAAATTTTATTTAATATCATTGGCTCCATGGATTTAAACTGTCCTTTTGCTTAGTAACTTTTTTGCACAATGTATAGCACAGATATACCCTTACGAAAATTAACCATGGTTTTATTTTAGTAAAACCATGTTATTGATTACCATTTCTACAAACCCGATTCCAAAAAAGTTGGGACACTGTACAAATTGTGAATAAAAAAGGAATGCAATAATTTACAAATCTCATAAACTTATATTTTATTCACAATAGAATATAGATAACATATCAAATGTTGAAAGTGAGACATTTTGAAATGTCATGCCAAATATTGGCTCATTTTGGATTTCATGAGAGCTACACATTCCAAAAAAGTTGGGACAGGTAGCAATAAGAGGCCGGAAAAGTTAAATGTACATATAAGGAACAGCTGGAGGACCAATTTGCAACTTATTATGTCAATTGGCAACATGATTGGGTATAAAAAGAGCCTCTCAGAGTGGCAGTGTCTCTCAGAAGTCAAGATGGGCAGAGGATCACCAATTCCCCCAATGCTGCGGCGAAAAATAGTGGAGCAATATCAGAAAGGAGTTTCTCAGAGAAAAATTGCAAAGAGTTTGAAGTTATCATCATCTACAGTGCATAATATCATCCAAAGATTCAGAGAATCTGGAACAATCTCTGTGCGTAAGGGTCAAGGCCGGAAAACCATACTGGATGCCCGTGATCTTCGGGCCCTTAGACGGCACTGCATCACATACAGGAATGCTACTGTAATGGAAATCACAACATGGGCTCAGGAATACTTCCAGAAAACATTGTCGGTGAACACAATCCACCGTGCCATTCGCCGTTGCTGGCTAAAACTCTATAGGTCAAAAAAGAAGCCATATCTAAACATGATCCAGAAGCGCAGGCATTTTCTCTGGGCCAAGGCTCATTTAAAATGGACTGTGGCAAAGTGGAAAACTGTTCTGTGGTCAGACGAATCAAAATCTGAAGGTCTTTTTGGAAAACTGGGACGCCATGTCATCCGGACTAAAGAGGACAAGGACAACCCAAGTTGTCATCAGCGCTCAGTTTAGAAGCCTGCATCTCTGATGGTATGGGGTTGCATGAGTGCGTGAGGCATGGGCAGCTTACACATCTGGAAAGGCACCATCAATGCTGAAAGGTATATCCAAGTTCTAGAACAACATATGCTCCCATCCAGACGTCATCTCTTTCAGGGAAGACCTTGCATTTTCCAACATGACAATGCCAGACCACATACTGCATCAATTACAACATCATGGCTGCGTAGAAGAAGGATCTGGGTACTGAAATGGCCAGCCTGCAGTCCAGATCTTTCACCCATAGAAAACATTTGGCGCATCATAAAGAGGAAGATGCGACAAAGAAGACCTAAGACAGTTGAGCAACTAGAAGCCTGTATTAGACAAGAATGGGACAACATTCCTATTCCTAAACTTGAGCAACTTGTCTCCTCAGTCCCCAGACGTTTGCAGACTGTTATAAAAAGAGGAGGGGATGCCACACAGTGGTAAACATGGCCTTGTCCCAACTTTTTTGAGATGTGTTGATGCCATGAAATTTAAAATCAACTTATTTTTCCCTTAAAATGATACATTTTCTCAGTTTAAACATTTGATATGTCATCTGTGTTGTATTCTGAATAAAATATTGAAATTTGAAACTTCCACTTCATTGCATTCTGTTTTTATTCACAATTTGTACAGTGTCCCAACTTTTTTGGAATCAGGTTTCTATAACCACACAAATATCATATAGTTAAACTATGGATTTGCAGCAAAACCATGGTTAATTTGAGGTTACCATTGAATAACTACAATAACCCTGTTATTTATTATTATTATTGTTTATTTTGTTAATTGTAAAACCATGGTTAATTTATGCAATGGTAGATATACACTCACCTAAAGGATTATTAGGAACACCTGTTCAATTTCTCATTAATGCAATTATCTAATCAACCAATCACATGGCAGTTGCTTCAATGCATTTAGGGGTGTGGTCCTGGTCAAGACAATCTCCTGAACTCCAAACTGAATGTCAGAATGGGAAAGAAAGGTGATTTAAGCAATTTTGAGCGTGGCATGGTTGTTGGTGCCAGACGGGCCGGTCTGAGTATTTCACAATCTGCTCAGTTACTGGGATTTTCACGCACAACCATTTCTAGAGTTTACAAAGAATGGTGTGAAAAGGGAAAAACATCCAGTATGCGGCAGTCCTGTGGGCGAAAATGCCTTGTTGATGCTAGAGGTCAGAGGAGAATGGGCCGACTGATTCAAGCTGATAGAAGAGCAACTTTGACTGAAATAACCACTCGTTACAACCGAGGTATGCAGCAAAGCATTTGTGAAGCCACAAAACGCACAACCTTGAGGCGGATGGGCTACAACAGCAGAAGACCCCACCGGGTACCACTCATCTCCACTACAAATAGGAAAAAGAGGCTACAATTTGCACGAGCTCACCAAAATTGGACAGTTGAAGACTGGAAAAATGTTGCCTGGTCTGATGAGTCTCGATTTCTGTTGAGACATTCAGATGGTAGAGTCAGAATTTGGCGTAAACAGAATGAGAACATGGATCCATCATGCCTTGTTACCACTGTGCAGGCTGGTGGTGGTGGTGTAATGGTGTGGGGGATGTTTTCTTGGCACACTTTAGGCCCCTTAGTGCCAATTGGGCATCGTTTAAATGCCACGGCCTACCTGAGCATTGTTTCTGACCATGTCCATCCCTTTATGACCACCATGTACCCATCCTCTGATGGCTACTTCCAGCAGGATAATGCACCATGTCACAAAGCTCGAATCATTTCAAATTGGTTTCTTGAACATGACAATGAGTTCACTGTACTAAAATGGCCCCCACAGTCACCAGATCTCAACCCAATAGAGCATCTTTGGGATGTGGTGGAACGGGAGCTTCGTGCCCTGGATGTGCATCCCACAAATCTCCATCAACTGCAAGATGCTATCCTATCAATATGGGCCAACATTTCTAAAGAATGCTTTCAGCACCTTGTTGAATCAATGCCACGTAGAATTAAGGCAGTTCTGAAGGCGAAAGGGGGTCAAACACAGTATTAGTATGGTGTTCCTAATAATCCTTTAGGTGAGTGTATATATATATATAATGGTTCACTATCTGTGTTTTTATAGCACTCAGCTGACACGTTTGTTTGAAGGACAGCATTGGGCAGGATGTGCAATAGTGGGTTGTCAAAATAAAAAAAAAAGGGCTTTTTATCAGATTCATCGAAAAAATAATCGGCCAACTAATCGATTATCAAAATAATTGTTAGTTGCAGCCCTAATAATATTTATTCTTTTAAAATGTTTTTAGTTAATACGTATAATTTTAGTTTGTATTTTCTTGCTGTAGCGCTACAATTGTAAATGACTGTTATTACAATTTATTTTGTTAAATTTCTATTTTGACCCCTAAAGTAGGTGTTGTTGTTTTTTTTAAACTTCCATAATATTTGGAGGGGGGAGGGGGCACCACAATCCATTTGGCCAGCAGCGGCCCTGCAAGAAGTCATTGCTATTTATTAAATTGAATATTAAAATGATAATAAATATAATGTATTTTTGTGCAAATTGTACAGATATACACACCACATCCCAAAGGTGCTCTATTGGATTGAGATCTGGTGACTGTGGAAGTAATTTGAGTTTAGTGAACTCACCTTCATGTTCAAGAAACCAGCTGAACCAGTGAAATGATTTGAGCTTTCTAACATTGTTATCCTGCTGGAAAAAGATGGGTACACTGTGGTCATAAAGGGATGGACATGGTCAGCAACAGTACTCAGGTAGCCTGTGACATTTAAACGATTCTCAGTTGGTCCCAAAGTGGCCAAGAAAATATCCCTCACTCCATACACCAGCAGCAGACTGAACCCCTGATAAAAGGCAGGATGGATCCATGCTTTCATGTTGTTTACACCAAGTTCTGACCCTACCATCTGAACGTCGCAGCAGAAATCCAGACTTATCAGACCAGGCAACGTTTCTCCAATCTTCTATTGTCCAGTTTTGGTGCCCTGTGTGAATTGTAGCCTCAGTCAGCTGAAAGGAGTGGTACCGGTGTGTCTTCTGCTGCTGTAGCTCATCTGCTTCAAGGTTGGACGGGTTGATCGTTCAGAGATGCTCTTCTGCACTTCGGTTGTAACGAGAGATTATTTGAGTTACTGTTGCCTTTCTATCAGCTGAACCAGTCTGGCCGTTCTCCTATGACATCTGGCATCAGCAAGGTATTTTCTCCCACAGAACTGCCGCTCACTGGATATTTTCTCTTTTTCGGACCATTCTCTGTAAAGCCTAAAGATGGTTGTGAGTGAAAATCCTAGTATATCAGCAGTTTCTGAAATACTCAGACCAGCCCGTCTGGCACCAACAACCATGTGCACGTTCATTCACTTAAATCACCTTTCTTCCCCATTCAACTACAGCAGGTTGTCTTGGCCATGTCTACATGACTAAATGCATTGAGTTTCTGCAATGTTCTTGACTGATTAGATGTTTGAATTAACAGCAGTTGAACAGGTTTAGTGTGTGTGTGTGTGTGTGTGTGTGTGTATACAGCATACTGTACACCGATCAGGCATAACATTATGACCACCTTCCTAATATTGTGTCGGTCCCCCTTTTGCTGCCAAAACAACCCTGACCGAGGCATGGACTCCACTAGACCCCTGAAGGTGTTCTGTGGTATCTGGCACCAAGATGTTAGCAGCAGATCCTTTAAGTCCTGTAAGTTGCGAGGTGGGGCCTCCATGGATTGGACTTGTTTGTTCAGCACATTCCACAGATGCTCGATTGGATTGAGATCTGGGGAATTTGGAGGCCAAGTCAACACCTCAAACTCGTTGTTGTGCTCCTCAAACCATTCCTGAACCATTTGTGCTTTGTGGCAGGGCGCATTATCCTGCTGAAAGAGGCTACAGCCACCAGGGAATACCGTTTCCATGAAAGGGTGTACATGGTCTGCAACAATGCTTAGGTAGGTGGTACGTGTCAAAGTAACATCAACATGGATGGCAGGACCCAAGGTTTCCCAGCATTGCCCAAAGCATCACACTGCCTACACTGGCTTGCCTTCTTCCCATAGTGCATCCTGGTGCCATGTGTTCCCCAGGTAAGCGACGCACCCGGCCATCCACGTGATGTAAAAGAAAACGTGATTCATCAGACCAGGCCACTTTCTTCCATTGCTCCGTGGTCCAGTTCTGATGCTCACGTGCCCACTGTTGGCACTTTCTGCTGTAGGGACTCTGTATAAGGGAAACAGGTCTATTTAGCTCAAATGTATGAATTAATTAATTCATAGGGAATTTTGAAAGAGTCTATTTTACGACCGAGCAAATGACTCGTCCAGCGTTCGTTTGAACGGGCTGTAACTATCAACTCTGCAGCGGATATTAATATCCACACAATAGTGAAACACTATTTAACAGCCAGGTAACTTAGATCAGCAGTTTAAGACATTACATTTGTAAGCACATAACACAAGAACACTTATCTTTAAATACACACAAAACTTTATTGATTACTCTAACACGTAAAACTAATATCTAACACAAACACACGCACACACACATTCACACGCGTTGCAGAAAGGGAAAAGAAAGTGAGGAAAGAATGAGTTTTAAGAGAGAGAAATTATGAAGTCCCAATTATGAAGTTTCTAGCAATATATGCATTTATAACACATGACCTGACTGAACCACCGATCATCAACTTAACCCTCCTATCGTTGCTTAGGCGGGTTATTCAATTTGATATCAATGCACCAGTTTCAGTTTAGAATCTGGAGGTTACTTGCATTTGTATCTAGTGTCGTCTTTAAATGGGGATTCCCTTTTAGGTCCTGGCTGGAGAGGGGTTTCCCAAGTTCGGTGATTCTCTGTGGGGCTTGTCGTGTCTTTTGATCGACGTCTTGGGAAGCCAATCACGTGGCGTGTTGGTGGCTGGATGGATGGAAAGTCTCGTGGATGTCTGAAGTTGAAGCGCGCTCGCTGGACATTCGTCGAGAGAAACTTTGCGGCGAAACTTAACTTAGAACACGAGACTCACGGAAAGAAAATAAACTTAAGTAAAAGAAAGGAAAATGAGAGGAGAGTTCTACATGGCTTGAATGATTTTAACCCATTTTCTCAGATCTTGGTCTGCCACGATCATCTGATCGTCTGTCCTTGGACTTCTCTTAGTAAACTTCTTCAACTGCACTGAGAACTTCTTGAATTGATTTCTTTGTTCGTGTTCAGAGATTATAAACTCAAACATCTGCCCATCCTCTTGGATGGATTCTGACCAGTCAGGGATCATCTTGGTTCAGGGTTGACTGTGTTCACACCCCTCCATAAATTACCTGTTATCTATGGTCTCCTATCTTTCTGCTCTAAGTAGAGAGTAAATTTAGACTTGATTTCTTATTATAAGAACATGATACATTCTAAACAAAATTCAATCAAACCATTTTTTGAAATATAAACAAACAAACAAAAAGATACCAAGAAAGGTACCCTTTCAACCACTCGCTCAATAGTTACATAATTACAGGAATAATATATATAATGGTCCCGTGTATTGTTTATAGACATGATATAGAATTATGCAGTCGAAGGCTGTTTGACTGTAAGTCCGACGAACAATGATTTGATGCAGTTTATATGTAACAGTTTCTGTGCGTTTTTCCTGTGGATTTAACTGTGTCACTCAGAGTTCATCTAAAGGTCGTTGAGAAAACGGAGATCTGGTTTGTTTCTTTGTCTTGTGATCAAACAACTTTGTTGTTATCTTTGGGGTGGCTCAAAGTTTGTCAGGCTGTAAAGCACTTAGCTGGGGGATTTGTGAGCTTGGTGCAGACTGACCGGTGTCCACTTCAATTAAGGCCATAAATTGTTGATTTGTTGAGTTGAGTTTTGTGTGGAATTATGCCCGAACAAATCATCTGGAAGATTCATCTGTGTCTGATGTGTCCACAATTCCTACACTGCGGTGGACAGGGGTCAGCAAGGGCACCCTGACTGGTCTGCGGCTATGCAGCCCCATACGCAACAAACTGTGATGCACTGTGTATTCTGACACCTTTCTATCAGAACCAGCATTAATTTCTTGAGCAATTTGAGCTACAGTTGCTCGTCTGTTTGATCGGACCACACAGGTCAGCCTTCGCTCCCCACGTGCATCAATGAGCCTTGGCCGCCCATGACCCTCTCGCCGGTTCACCACTGTTCCTTCCTTGGATCACTTTTGATAGACACTGACGACTGCAGACCAGGAACACCCCACAAGAGCTGCAGTTTTGGAGATGCTCTGATCCAGTCGTCTAGCCATCACAATTTGGCCCTTGTCAAACTCGCTCAAATCCTTACGCTTGCTCATTTTTTCAGCTTCTAACACATCAACTTTGAGGACAAAATGTTCACTTGCTGCCTAATATATCCCACCCACTAACAGGTGCCGTGATGAAGAGATAATCAGTGTTATTAACTTCACCTGTCAGTGGTCATAATGTTATGCCTGATCGGTGTATATACAGTTGCAAGAAAAAGTATGTGAACCCCTTGCAGAATCTGTCGAAATGTGAATAATTTGAACAAAATAAGAGATTATACAAAATGCATGTTATGTTTATTTAGTGCTGTCCTGAATAAGATATTTTACATAAAATATGTTTACATATAGTCCACAAGACAAAAAAATAGCTGAATTTATAAAAATAACCTGTTCAAAAGTGATGTACCTTTGATTCTTACAGTTTTTCTCAATCGATTTGACATTTCTCAGAACTCAGGTCACTGTTCTCAAAACACTGTGCACAAAATTCTCAAATGTTTTCACAGTAGTTCATACAACCAACCAAAACTTTAATATATCAGGAAAAAAACAATTGCAGCTCTTTTGATTAGTTTTTACAAAAAACACAATCATTTGTGCACCATTTTTCCATACACAAAAAACAAAACTCTGTTATTTGTTAAATTCTCAGTTGCACTTGGAATGTTCTTAATTTTCCCAAAATAAATATCTGCTGAGTTAGTAATACACACAACACAGGAAATGCACATTTCCCAATTGTTTACAGAGCTATCTCATTTACAACAACTACAAAAAGAAAAGAAAAACAACAACAAAAAGAAGAATGGGAAAAGGAAGAGGTGTGAGAGTAAGAGGTTTTGGAGAGGACAGAGGAAGGGTAATATTGAGAGGGAGAGGAAAAGTGGAAGAAGTAGAAAGAGATGAGGGGAAAGGAATATGTGGTATAGGAAGAGGAGATGGAGCAAGAAGAGTTGAGGATGGAGGGAGGAGTAGAGGGAGAAGAGATGGATAGAGTGGAAGGCAATGGTATTAGTGGAAAGAGCAAGAGAAGAAAATAGACAAAGACATGGACAGAGGGGAAGGGGAAAGAAAGGTGTAAGAGGAGGGAGGAGAGGAAGGATAGGGTACAGATGAGTTTCAAATTAAATCAGAGCCAAACTAATTGACCATGTCATAAATGATGGTCTTTCCTTGAGGGAAGCTGGACAGAGTTCAGCCCAATATAAACATTGTGCCACAGTCAATGTCCCTGGACAACAACTGCTCCAGTCCACTGGGGTCGCACAACACAGAAAGGCTCCTACATTTTTTAACTCCCTCAATGAAATCCACTTTTCACAGGGTGATCAAGAGCAAATTGAGCGAAATTGTGTAGTTGTGTAATGCACTGGTGCAAGAGTGGTTTGAGCATCACCCACATTTCAGAATGGTGGAGATGGAAAGTATGATTCATTATGCAGTGAATACTGAACTGTTTTGCCAACAAAAGAGTGTGTTTAGTTTGCTGTGTTTATTGTTTTCAGAGCAACTACATTCATTTGGAGAAATGTGGCAAATCTATTGAGAAAAACTGTAATACGATGTGTCGCACCCCCAGCTCTTAATGCGTCGTGTTTCCTTCTGGAGCATCAGTGAATGTCTGAACCTTTTTTAATAGTTGTGTTTGAGTCTCTCAGTCATCCTCAGTGTGAAAAGATGGATCTCAAAATCATACAGTCACTGCTGGAAAGGGTTCAAATATGCAAAAGATGCTGGAAAACTGAAGAATTTGCAGGACCTGGAGGATTTTTCTGAAGAGCGTTGGCCAGTTTAACTGCTCTGGACAAGCAAGGGACTCAAGAACAACCATCACAAAACACAAAAACAGCCGTGGATCATCAGGGAACGACACACAGTATTAAGAATCAAGGGTTCATAAACTAGTGAATGGGGTTTTTTAATAAATTCAGCTATTTTTTGTCTTGTGGACTGTATGTAAACTAGGGCTGTCAATAGATTACAATTTTTAATCGTGATTAATCGCACACTTATCGTGAAATTAAGCATACGCCATTTATCTCATTAAACACATTCATTTTGTCATAATTTGCTATATTCAAAGTAAACAATCAGATTGAAGGCTGATTCTCACAAAACTGTATTTTCTGCAAGCTTCAAGGATCATTGGAGACTCCAAAATGACACCAAATAACCAAATATAAGGAGTCCATATAGTTATATTATATAATACATTTATACACACCTAAGCACCCATGAAAAAAAAACACTACTGAAAAAAAGTTACAGAATTCACAGTGTATAGTGTGTGTACAGAGCAACAACAACGAGATTGTTTTCATTTTAGACGAGTCAAGCTGCGATACCGAACAGGACCACACGGAGACGCCAAAAACTCCTAAATCAACCGCTTTGACTGCATAAACATACGATTACTAATCACAACAACGCACACATGAAAAATCAAACATTATCCTTTCTGAGTGTGTGTGGAAACAAGGCGAATGTACTGAATGTACTGAAATCAGTGATCGAGAGCGCGCACATACACGGTTTTTTCTGCATCAGACTCTCACGCGCTTACTGTACGACTCCGGTACGTCACCAAAATTGCGCTCGTCAGAAACAATCGCAGAATACGTCAGAGCTCGTGTTTTAAAGCAAAGCACACACTGGAATGAATAATTCACTAAAAACACTATGTGAGTCTCTATTCTCTCTGATATGTCTGATGTAATCAGCTGGCCTTCGTTACATTCGCGCTGTTTTGGACTGTTTGTTTGAGTGAATTCGATTACTGGATCACTGAAAACTTTCTCAGAGTTTAACGGCTTAAAATGGCCTGATCACAAACAGAGAAGCAGAATTGGGTTAAAGAGTTAGAATGGAAATTTCCTCCTACCAGGGTTACAGGTGCTTGTAGATGCTCAGTGTGATTGTGATAAACTCCCGACTTCTAAGATCATAACTGCGTGACGAAAATTACGTTAATGACGCAGCTTCATGTACTTCATGTAAGTTAAATTATTTTAACGCGTTAAGGACTTTAAATTAATCGCATAGGTTAACGCGTTAACGTTGACAGCACTAATGTAAACATATATATATATATATATATATATATATATATATATATATATATATATATATATATATACAGTCACCTAAAGGATTATTAGGAACACCTGTTCAATTTCTCATTAATGCAATTATCTAATCAACCAATCACATGGCAGTTGCTTCAATGCATTTAGAAGTGTGGTCCTGGTCAAGACAATCTCCTGAACTCCAAACTGAATGTCAGAATGGGAAAGAAAGGTGATTTAAGCAATTTTGAGCGTGGCATGGTTGTTGGTGCCAGACGGGCCGGTCTGAGTATTTCACAATCTGCTCAGTTACTGGGATTTTCACGCACAACCATTTCTAGAGTTCACAAAGAATGGTGTGAAAAGGGAAAAACATCCAGTATGCGGCAGTCCTGTGGGCGAAAATGCCTTGTTGATGCTAGAGGTCAGAGGAGAATGGGCCGACTGATTCAAGCTGATAGAAGAGCAACTTTGACTGAAATAACCACTCGTTACAACCGAGGTATGCAGCAAAGCATTTGTGAAGCCACAACACGCACAACCTTGAGGCGGATGGGCTACAACAGCAGAAGACCCCACCGGGTACCACTCATCTCCACTACAAATAGGAAAAAGAGGCTACAATTTGCACGAGCTCACCAAAATTGGACAGTTGAAGACTGGAAAAATGTTGCCTGGTCTGATGAGTCTCGATTTCTGTTGAGACATTCAGATGGTAGAGTCAGAATTTGGCGTAAACAGAATGAGAACATGGATCCATCATGCCTTGTTACCACTGTGCAGGCTGGTGGTGGTGGTGTAATGGTGTGGGGGATGTTTTCTTGGCACACTTTAGGCCCCTTAGTGCCAATTGGGCATCGTTTAAATGCCACGGCCTACCTGAGCATTGTTTCTGACCATGTCCATCCCTTTATGACCACCATGTACCCATCCTCGGATGGCTACTTCCAGCAGGATAATGCACCATGTCACAAAGCTCGAATCATTTCAAATTGGTTTCTTGAACATGACAATGAGTTCACTGTACTAAAATGGCCCCCACAGTCACCAGATCTCAACCCAATAGAGCATCTTTGGGATGTGGTGGAACGGGAGCTTCGTGCCCTGGATGTGCATCCCACAAATCTCCAACAACTGCAAGATGCTATCCTATCAATATGGGCCAACATTTCTAAAGAATGCTTTCAGCACCTTGTTGAATCAATGCCACGTAGAATTAAGGCAGTTCTGAAGGCGAAAGGGGGTCAAACACAGTATTAGTATGGTGTTCCTAATAATCCTTTAGGTGAGTGTATATATATATATATATATAGGCAAATGCTTACGAGTCTAGCATGTTCTAGCATGTTATATGTTTGGCAACAGTTCTTCTAAAACTAATTGATGGAGTGTGTGGCTTTTCATTCCTTAAACAACCATGTAGGAAGACACATCATGGCCAGGATGACAATGTCAAGACTCATCAGGCTCACATAGTATGGAAATAATGATGGGAATAAATATAGTGATGTTATTTTCATCAAGATGTGCATGAATTTTTGTCTTCCTACATGGTTGTTTAAGAAATGAAAAGCTACACACTCCATCAATTAGTGTTAGAAGAACTGTTACCAAACATATAACATGCTAGAAACATAATAATCACTGCAATAATGATCCAATCATAGACTCTTAAGCATTTGCCTATTTATATCCAAATAGCTTTTTTTGGCCGGTATACAAATGTCAGCCATCTTGTAAAATGATCTTGAATTACTGTCATCATACTGCAAAAAGTAACGTTAGTACCACTATTTATAGTCACCAACACTAGCAAGATCAAAACAACTGAATGATAACAGCAGGATTGTACTCACAGTTCCACCTGCATCTGAAGTCCTCACATTTACATAGTTTGTTTGTTGTGATGCATTCTGATATCAAGACAAAGGCCAGGCACACATCAAAAGTGTCCATAAAACATTCAGCCATCAGGCAAATAAATAAATATTCCTCTGAATGCTCTCAGAACCAAAAGCGCACTCAATCAAAACCGTTTAGAGGCCCATTTTGCAAAAGCGGCGGCTCTGGATGAGTTCTGCAACATAAAAGAAAGATGACTGCAGAATAAAGATGGAGCTCGGCAGATTGGCAGTCTTGAAGCGTGCAAGTGACACGAGTGAGGTTGACAGTTTAAGACCCATCTGTGATTCCCCACAGGAGCTTCAAGGATGAGAGATTACGTAACCGGCGCCACGCGGCCCTCCCAGCGCTCACCACAACTACAATTATTAGATAACTAATTTGTTCAAAGATATGCTAATTTATACGCCTCCCAAGACTAATTGCAGATTTAATTTTCCATTTCATTTTGATAAACACTGCCTGACTTTCTCAAACTCAAACACAGTTCGATGTCTTTTTTTGTGTCCTGCAGTTATGAATATCTCTCCAAATGAGAGCTGACAGCTTCCTTTTTACACGTGTTTGTTCGGATCTGTGATTCAGATGTTCAGGACTTTCTACGGTGTGGTAATTAAAATCTAATCTTGAGCTCCCGGAATGTTTTATCTGAAGCAAAAGGTCAAAGCGACGATTCCTTCAATAGAGATCCAAAAATAAATTGCTTTATACTTTCATGCTAGTTTTTTTTTATTTTTTTAAAGAAATTAATACTTTTATTCAGCAAAGACCCATTACAATGATCAAAAGTGACATTCAAGACATTTATAATGTTTATAATGTTATAAAATTTCTATTTCAATAAATGCTGTTCTTTTGAACTTTTTATTCATCAAAGAATACTGAAAAAAAATGTATCACAGTATCAGAATGATTTCTGAAGGATCATGTGACACTGAAGACTGGAGTAATGATGCTGAAAATTTAGCTTTGATCACAGGAATAAATTACATTAAAAAAAAGTTATTTTCATTTGTAATAATATTTCACAATATTACTGTTTTTACTGTATTTTTTGATCAAATAAATTCAGCCTAGGTGAGCAAAAGATACTTTTTTGTGCTTTGTGGCAGGGTGCATTATCCTGCTGAAAGAGGCCACAGCCACCAGGGAATACCGTTTCCATGAAAGGGTGTACATGGTTTGCTACAATGCATTAGATAGAATTAGGTAGGTGGTACGTGTCAAAGTAACATCCACATGGATGGCAGGACCCAAGGTTTCCCAGCAGAACATTGCCCAAAGCATCACACTGCCTCCGCTGGCTTGCCTTCTTCCCATAGTGCATCCTGGTGCCATGTGTTCCCCAGGTAAGCGAGGCACATGCACCCGGCCATCCACGTGATGTAAAAGAAAACGTGATTCATCAGACCAGGCCACCTTCTTCCATTGCTCCGTGGTCCAGTTCTGATGCTCATGTGCCCACTGTTGGCGCTTTCGGCGGTGGACAGGGGTCAGCATGGGCACCCTGACTGGTCTGCGGCTATACAGCCCCATACGCAACAAACTGCGATGCACGGTGTATTCTGACACCTTTCTATCAGAACCAGCATTAACTTCTTGAGCAATTTGAGCTACAGTAGCTCGTCTGTTTGATCTGACCACACGTGCATCAGTGAGCCTTGGCCGTCCATGACCCTGTCGCCGGTTCACCACTGTTCCTTTCTTGGACCACTTTTGATAGATACTGACCACTGCAGACCGAGAACACCCCACAAGAGCTGCAGTGATGAAGAGATAATCAGTGTTATTCACTTCACCTGTCACCGGTCATAATATTAAGCCTGATCGGTTTATTGACAGAAATATGAATGTAAAAAACAACGTTCTGATCAGAATCTTAAAAAACGCATTATCGCTCATCTGAAAAAATAAAACACAATAATGCCCATTTGCGCTTATGTTCTTCTTTCTGCCAAACCGTTTAATCCTAAACCAAGGCCATGATTTTGAGAGTGACATTGCATTTAAATCCATTAAATTAATGGTCTGTGTATTTACAGAATACAGGATTCACTCTCAAAATTACGATTAATCTAGAAACATGGATGCCAACAGTTCAAAAGTGGAGTGATATCTGTATTTGGCTGCAGTGTGAATGTAAAATCTCATATAATCTCTTTCATTGGACCAATCCAGTTTATCCCGATCACTAGTGTGATATGAATTTATCACACCGGTCAGTATCTGCACTGCATCCTGAATGAAACGCACAAACCAAAACAGAAAGATCACAGCAATCGCAATTACAAATGCCTCAATTCTCGTTCATGCAGTGCAGTCGACAGGCTGGCCAATTACTTCCTCATGTTTACAGGTCATTTATTCTCTCTGGGCGATTTACCACCTGAGTGAAATCAACACAACGCGCTTCACTGATCACATATACAAATAAAACACTCTTAATCTAATCACCAGCGTGATGAACATGACTAATTAAATGATTGCTTGTGTCTTCTACTCTTTAAGCTTATGTGACACTTCTGATTTCTTAAACTTTACAGTTGTTGCACATGGGAAAACTCAAGACTCACATGGGAAACAGTGGCGATTAACTAAAACTATTTTCTTTAACTGAAATTGAGCAAGACATTTATTATGGTATTCATTCATCTTTAACATTACCCAGGTAGCCAGCGCAATCGGGCCAATTGTGGCTGAGTGTCGGCTCTCTCGGCCGTGTTCTGGCAGCGGCTCACCAAAAGTGAGCCAGCTCTGGCCCAGTAATGGTTGCCAGATTTGGCTAGGTTTTGGATGTGCAGATTTAGCCCGATCTGCACTGAGACACGGCACATTTAGCCACATTCGGCCCAATTACGGACCATAAGGGCTGATCTGATTTTGGGCAAAATATGGCCATATAGACCCGGTCCAGTTTAGGTTGAGTGCTGGGAGTGGGTCTCCTACAATGTGGTAAATTGTATGTAGCAGTGAGGCTTAATCTCAAATGTAATGTCCTTTCCCTGTCAATGTTATGTTATTTATTAGTGTATTTTTTATTTTAATACATATTAATATTTTTCCTTTTTTTCCCCCACATTCTCTGTTTTCTTAACTAACGAAATTTGGAAATTAATGATTTCATTCTTATAATGAAACAAGTGGTTAAGGGTACTTTAACAATTTCTGCTATGAGTTTCAAGACATGCACACTACCTGGTGGGATTTTGTGCTGCTAAATGGCATTTGGCAGAAGAGCAGAAGAACTTCTTGCTACCGTGGTGAGCAGTGGTGTAATGTAACAAAGTAATAATACTTCGTTACAGTACTTGAGTATTTTTTGGGAGAATCTGTACTTTACTTGAGTTTTTATATTTCTGTCAACTTTTACTTTTACTCCACTCCATTTCCTACATAAAATGTATACTTTTACTCCGATACATTTTCCCAAAGCAATTTCGTTACTTACTACAAAAGAAATTCGGAAGACTGCAAAGAAGCACGTGCAAACAAGTGCTCGCACAAGCGCGGTTGATCTCATTTTCCGTGATGCGTCCGTTGCTATAGCGACTGACACGTGAGGCTGCGCGCTGCACAGAGCGGGACACTTCAAAAACGAATTAAAACATAGACAACAAAACGGTATGTTATACACTACAGTACATGTTTTCCTATCACTATAAAGTAATTAATTTGTTGACTAGATGCTGCATTAATGCCATCGAGGCTGAGAGGATGCTAACATTAGTACCTCAAGCGGTTAAAACAACGTGACAAAAACACACGCAAGTCTGACCCAAATGTTTAATGTCATGTTTGTTACCATCTATTTGCATTATTTTATATCCATCTGGACGCTTTTATGCAGTCGAAGTGGCATATTTGAAGCTAGTGACATGAGAAATCAAACTGTATTGTCATGCAGCTTTATCGTCACTGTAACATATTTTGATTAGGTAATCATCAAGTGTTCTAAAATAGAAGCAAATAAAGTGTGAAATATACATATAATATACATATACTGTGTCTAATTTCAATGCTATGACTGTGTGAAGATGGCCATCTTTAAGCATTACTGTTTGGATTTATATGAAATGGTAACATTTTACAATAAGAGACCATTTTTAACATTAAAATGGTTGATAAAACATTTACTAATACATTTTAAAGTTGTTTTTTACATTAGTTACTGTACTATGAATTAACATGAATGATCAAGGTATAATTAATATATTAATATTTTTTATATTTAAAACTTACAATAAACAGTTTGCCATTTTTGTATTCAAAGAAAACAAAATGGAAGAAACAGAGTTAAAACTGAACACAGTCTTGCACTTAAACTGTATAGAACAATTTAAAAAAAAAAATTAGCTCCTTTTGTGTTTTGCATTTACTTGTACTTTTACTTTCAATACTTAAGTACGTTTAATATGAAAAAAATACTAATGACAAACCATCTAGCAAAACCAATTAACTGGCGTGGCCTCAATGGGAAGTATGGCTTTGAAACCCTTGCCATTAAAGACGTTGTCCTCTTTAAGTTTAATTTGTGTATAATAGTGTTAATTGATTTTCGTTGTTATAAGAAACACATTTACACTTTCTTGCCAAGACTTGATGAGAACATTAATAAAACTGTCATGTCTATATGCTAGATATATGGAATAGATGGTTAACTATAACATAATAATAATAAAATGTGAAATGTACAGTATGTATGTAAAATTAAAGCTACAACACAAAGTCTGCAAAAAAAATTAAGAGATGTAAATACTTTATCAACTGACTATATAGCCCTCTAAAAGAACTAGTTTTTCCCCATCTTTTCCCATCATGTTATGCTAAGTTAGGCTAACCAGCTTCATGTTTGAGCAGGCAAACTTTTGACATATTCAACGATTGATCTTTTTGTTTTTTTAAGAATCAGTCCGAAGAAATGCAAGCACTGTCAGTGCATCAGATGGAGAGATAGAAAAATTCATAAAAAGATGGCTGCAGCTCGCTTCGGACAGAGATGGGTGAAGAAAAGAGCGGGCCCAAAAGCAAACTAATTGTACCTGAGGTATGTTCCAAATCTTAACATTTACTAGAGTTACCATTCATGTTATCAGTCTAAGATTTCTGAGATCTATCTGACTAACCATACGTGTCATTGTCTGTTCCCCTTTTTATCTCTCTTTCTGTCAATCTGTCCCTCTTTTAGTTTTCTTTTTTTTTCATCACACTTTTTTTAATGTTTCAAATGTTTCAAATAAATGGTTATATCACTCATATTTTCATTGTCATTTTTACTTGGAGAAAAAGAGCATATATGGATGTTATGGGGTAGGCATGGGATGATTCATGGGGTAGTAGGTGGGGATGCCATAAAAAAAACAGGGTGTAAGGGCCAAACCATTAATCTTTGTAAAGTTGACTTTCAGAGCTCTGTTTTTATAAAATAAAAGTGATTTTAAAATTCTGTTTAAGAGTAAGTGCATGTATGTTATTTAATTTAGCAAACAAGACACGGTACTGGCTAAGTATTTTTGCTGGCGTGATTGTGGCCCATTGCTGTCACATGTCTGTCTTGCCTTGTTTAGCACATGTTGTGTTTTTGTTATTTTCTAGCCATGTGCTTGGGTTTGTCATGTTTGGTCTTACGTCATGTCTCCGGTCTATTGTCAACCCCGCCCATCTTGTTATCTCATTTAATCTCATTCTCGTTTAATTGCCCCACCTGTTCTCCCTCATTAACTGCCTTTATAATCTCCTTGTGTTTGCAGTCCTGTGCTGGATCATTGTCTGATGTCTTCTGTTCCCTGTCGTGCTTCATGGTCCTGCTCCTCGTGTTTAGTTTGTCAAGCTGTGTCCCTCACACCCTCGTGGGTATTTGGTTTGTGTTTGTTTAATTGTATTATTTAATAAAATCACCTTTCCTTCCTGCACTTGAGTCCTCGCTCCTTTATACTTACCTGTTCCTGACAATTGCCAGCTCAGTTTCAGTGTCCAGACTCAGCCCACTACTGGCTAAGTGTAATATTTTTGCTGGCGTGGTTGTGGCCCAGTGCCGGCAGTGCCAGCTCAGTTTTAGTACCCAGACTTGGCCCAGAACTGGCTAAGTGTTCAATTCTTATCGGTGTGATTGTGGCCCAATGCCGGCAGTTTTGGCAGCTGGATTCTGGGGCGTATTTTTGCTGGCGTGATTGGGGGGGTAGGTCAAAGACTACATCTGGATCAGATTCAGAATGATGAGCAAGACACAGATGGAGTGGATCGAGTCCATTAACACCCCCAAAGCTTGCACAGTCCTAAACACTTCCTGGGTCGATATTTCACTCGGTAACATTAGGCCGTTTTGATTTATATGCTGTTTATGGTTGATGATCGCATTTTCACATGCATCTGCTTACATATGAGATCGCTCGTTTCTTCTGCTTCTTTGCGTGTGTTTTGATCTGGAGATTCTGTACTATTTCAAGAAATGCGTAATAGCGCCCCCTAGCATGTTACAGTGAAAGCACGGAGAGCTGTAAAAACTTGTCAATGGCAGGGAAAGTTAAAAGCAATGTTACAATATTGCGTTACTTAGTTACTTTTTATGGAAAATAATTGCGTTACAATACTTTTGTGTTACTTTTTCTCACCTGGGCTTGCTTGTTTTTAATAGCAAAAAAGTTATATTTTTGGCAAATGTAAAGGCCCTTTCACAGAACCTCAGGCTGAAGGAAATGCACATTCACGTGTGTACAGTAAAGGGCGCAGCTCAAACAATCCTTGCAGCAGCAAAGACATTGGTTAATAAAGTGAGATTAAATACATAAAGTATATTTGTGTTTATTTAAGATATTTAATTATTGCAGGTTTGTGTAATATTCTGAGTTTGCATTTCACTGTTTTTATTCATTTTGAGGTGAGCAAATGCATGCTCACATTTAGAATAGAACTACAATACCCATCATGTTTATGCCTCTGCACTTCTGATTTCTCTCAACATTGGGACAGGAGACTGTCAGTCCATAAATGGGAAAACAAAGTAACTTGTGTTACTTATTTGAAAAAGTAACTCAGATATTTTGTTGTAAATTTAAAAGTAATGTTACTTTACAAGTTAATTGAAAAAGTAATCTGACTACATAACTCAAGTTACTTGTAATCCAGAAAATCACATTATATGATTTTTAAGTAATTAATTTGCATTTTATTGCATGACATAAGTATTTGATACACTTTAAAAAAGCAGAACTTAATATTTGGTACAGAAACCTTTGTTTGCAATTACAGAGATCATACGTTTCCTGTAGTTCTTGACCAGGTTTGCACACACTGCAGCAGGGATTTTGGCCCACTCCTCCATACAGACCTTCTCCAGATCCTTCAGGTTTCGGGGCTGTCGCTGGGCAATACGGACTTTCAGCTCCCTCCAAAGATTTTCTATTGGGTTCAGGTCTGGAGACTGGGTAGGCCACTCCAGGACCTTGAGATGCTTCTTACGGAGCCACTCCTTAGTTGCCCTGGCTGTGTGTTTTGTGTCGTTGTCATGCTGGAAGACCCAGCCACGACCCATCTTCAATGCTCTTACTGAGGGAAGGAGGTTGTTGGCCAAGATCTCGCGATACATGGCCCCATCCATCCTCCCCTCAATACGGTGCAGTTGTCCTGTCCCCTTTGCAGAAAAGCATCCCCAAAGAATGATGTTTCCACCTCCATGCTTCACGGTTGGGATGGTGTTCTTGGGGTTGTACTCATCCTTCTTCTTCCTCCAAACACGGCGAGTGGAGTTTAGACCAAAAAGCTCTATTTTTGTCTCATCAGACCACATGACCTTCTCCCATTCCTCCTTTGGATCATCCAGATGGTCATTGGCAAACTTCAGACGGGCCTGGACATGCGCTGGCTTGAGCAGGGGGACCTTGCGTGCGCTGCAGGATTTTAATCCATGACGGCGTAGTGTGTTACTAATGGTTTTCTTTGAGACTGTGGTCCCAGCTCTCTTCAGGTCATTGACCAGGTCCCGCCGTGTAGTTCTGGGCTGAACCCTCACCTTCCTCATGATCATTGATGTCCCACGAGGTGAGATCTTGCATGGTGCCCCAGACCGAGGGAGATTGACCGTCATCTTGAACTTCTTCCATTTTCTAATAATTGCGCCAACAGTTGTTGCCTTCTGACCAAGCTGCTTGCCTATTGTCCTGTAGCCCATCCCAGCCTTGTGCAGGTCTACAATTTTATCCCTGATGTCCTTACACAGCTCTCTGGTCTTGGCCATTATGGAGAGGTTGGAGTCTGTTTGATTGAGTGTGTGGACAGGTGTCTTTTATACAGGTAACGAGTTCAAACAGGTGCAGTTAATACAGGTAATGAGTGGAGAACAGGAGGGCTTCTTAAAAAACTAACAGGTCTGTGAGAGCCGGAATTCTTACTGGTTGGTAGGTGATCAAATACTTATGTCATGCAATAAAATGCAAATTAATTATTTAAAAATCATACAATGTGATTTTCTGGATTTTTTTAGATTCCGTCTCTCACAGTTGAAGAGTACCTATGATAAAAATTACAGACCTCTACATGCTTTGTAAGTGGGCAAACCTGCAAAATCGGCAGTGTATCAAATACTTGTTCTCCCCACTGTATATAAAGTATGATGTAAACACACAGTCTGACATAAATGCAAGCTGATGTTTGCCTCAGCTTTTACACGAGATCTCACTGGGTTCATGTCATATAATCTGACAAGGTAAACCAATCGTAAAGCACAGAAATAAACTGCATTATGGGTTGAACTCTGTATCAACAGTAAAGTCTAGATGCACAAGACGAATGAAGCGATCATGATGCCAGGAGAGAGATGCCACAATATGAATGAAGTGTAAGCTAGTTTGTCAACAGGAGACGCTGTCTAAATGACTGTTATCAACAACAACATTTGCTCCACGTCAAAACGGAAAAATTAAATATCAACGAAGATGCTGATAGAAGATACCGGTGTATGGTGAAAAGGATGTCCATTACGTGTGTTGATAGTTTGCTTTGTTCATGATCACAGCATGTACACTGTAAAACCTAACAGTGAAATTCACTAAATGAAATTAGTTCATTTTACTTATTTTTTTAAAAAAGTTAATTCAACTTAAATATTTGTGATATGAACTCAAAAACTATTATATTAAGCAGAACTCAATCTAAATAAGTTACTAGAAATAATATGCTATTTTTAACTCTAATGGTTAAGATATTTAATCTAGTAGCTTATATCTACGGCTACTTAAATAACTAAAAGCTAATCAAATAAATACATAAACAATAATAAAAACATTAATCTACTTCATATTAAGCCTACAAGCTTACATTAAGCCCTTTTAAAGTAATTACGTTTGCTCATGAGGTGCGTTCCATTCGACAGGGTCCCTACGCATGTTCACTGCTCCCTACTCCCTGAGCAAGGTATATCAGTTGAAGTGGACTCCGCTGACAATAATCGCTTATTTGGAACGCCCTGCAACGTCATCAAAGAAAAGCAACGACGGGGGTCGCGCAGATTATGATATAAAATTAATATTGTAATTTACTTTACTTTCAAATTTAAAACCATATAATACGCATATACATTTACAAAACACACAGTATGTATCTAAAAAATATAATCAAAACATTGTCTATAGTTTTATTAGTTTACATATACCTGTGTATTTAATTGACTATGAACAGATTTGAAGCTGCGCCTGTCATTCAATATGAAAATACATTTTGATTTGGTTAACTATGTATAAATGTATTCTTAATCAATGGTCTTTGTATCATCTCGTGCGCTTTCTTTCCCACGCGCAGCTGCATAGTAAACATTCCTGAGGTAAATAAAGTAAAATATAAAAAATAACAGCCCTCAGCTGCTTCGCAACACTTTTAATTTGTTTACATATTCATAAAATATCCGAATGTAACAGTTATTCCCATAACCATTCATAAATACTCTAGTTTGTATAATAACTATGAATATTCAAATGCATATGCAAACTCCTCCATCTCAGAGCTGTTTAAAAACTCTTCCAACGGCTCTACTCCATCGTTAGTTGGTGATGCGACGCGCAATGACAGTTAGGTGATTTTCACTCTCAACTTTATTGTATCGATGTTCCCTTCTTCCCTACGCCGTTCGCAGTACCCTTCGAACTGAACATGTTCGCTCCCTTTGGATTGGAATCTCACTTAAGATGGCGGAATAGCCTGTGAAGTCCACTTACGGTCGAATGCAATACTGTGTAGTATTATCCCAGTGAGTTTCCGAGGCAACAAAAACCGCGCCATTTCCCCTCCTTCAGTCACAGCAGGACGGCTCGCGCCATAGTCAAGAAAAATAACAGGTAAGCATTTCAAACTTCTTTATTCATATTTAGGGCACTTTTGAACGTGTTCTGTTTTATTCTCGTACCTCTTTATCTGAAGATTAACCAGCTCAGTGTCTGTGTGTAACGTTAGCTAGCAAAA
The DNA here is from genome assembly GCA_039654105.1 of Coreius guichenoti. Taxonomy (NCBI): domain Eukaryota; kingdom Metazoa; phylum Chordata; class Actinopteri; order Cypriniformes; family Gobionidae; genus Coreius; species Coreius guichenoti. The sequence continues at coordinate 30,975,483 of CM077190.1, read as the reverse complement.
AAAATCGAGGAGCAAACGCTAAAAGTTATCAATGGTAACGTTAGGTGAATATGCGGTGTTTTACAACCCTGTTTTAAATTTAAACTGAATTAAAAAATGTTTTTGTGCTTTCTCACAGTCGGACACAGATAAACGCGACTTTTATGTTTTAAAGACGGCTGGCCATCTTCCACATCTCTCTCGCGCCACAGAAACTAACGTTAATGCAAACTCACCCATTCCCTATATTACAACCATTTTAAACTTCTTGTTAATCGTTATTTATGATCTGCTTCTTCAGTTTCATCTAGCATATGTGATGCTAATTAATTTTACTACAACAAAGTGGCTCGAGGAGCATTTAAGATGGCTGTTTTGCTAAAGTTAGTTAACATTTTAGACTGTTATTTGCTGCTCACGTTTTCTGATTTTAAACTCACACTAACAAATTGTTGTCATGCTTTTGAAAAATTTTTTTTTTTTTTTTTTAATAGAGCAAAGACATCGAAGGGTGGTGTGATACCAATGGCAACAACATGGATACAATACTACAAGTAGAATTTGCCTTGGGTTTGTATAAAGGTGTCAGGGAATTGCCAATGCTAGGTTTGCAGTGGTTGAAAGTTGTCTTGTCATGAATAATAAAAATAAATTGCATAAATGTTGCTTAATTGTGAGTTAAATTACCCTAATAATTTTGTATTTTGTCTTCAAGGACAAAAATGGCATTGATGTAATTTGAACTATGATCCTGGCAGGTCTAATAGTATTTGAAAAGAAGAGTCCGCAGATGTTTTCAAGACGCAAGGTAGGACACATGTCAAAACTACATTATATTTATTTAGCAACATGTTAACCTTTTAGCTGCCATCAGCATAAATGCATTATGTGATTATGCATTATAAATGCAGTGACTGATAGTTGAGCATTCAAGTTGTCTTAAATGAATAGTACACTTGTAAATAAAAATTCACCCTCATGTTGTTTCAAACACATAAGAATTTTATTCATCTTCAGAATTAAAAAAAAAATATTTGAAATTTGTCTATCCATTTAAAGCTGCAGTCCATAAGTTTTGCCTCTGTCGCCATCTGTTTGAAACCTGCAATTGCAGTTATTTGCGAAGTTATCATCTGTACATGAGTTGTGCGTCGGTGCGGCTCCTCAGTGCGGATGAATCTAATGTTTTGAGGAGTGTGTGGGGCTGTCATTCATTCACCGCACCGGTGTGGATACTGTACTTCAGAGTCACAGATTCTACGTCTTGGAGTCTAACCGAAATAAGAATTTTCACCGGAAAATGTCATCTGAACAAGTAACATGTCTGCCACTTTTGGGAACAAAACATTACAATAAATCGCGCTACCAACGGTGATTAAATATAATAATAATAACAATTTGTTACATTTATATAGCTCTTTTCTAGGCACTCAAAGCGCTTTACATGGAAGGGGGGAATCTCCTCAACCACCACCAATGTGCAGCATCCACCTGGATGATGTGACGGCAGCCATATTGCGCCAGAACGCCCACCACACACCAGCTGATTGGTGACCGAGTGATGAAGCCAGTCAGTATATGGGGATGATTAGGAGGCCATGATAGACGGGCCAATGGGCAAATTTGGCCAGGATGCCGGGGTTACACCCCTGCTCTTTATCAAAGGACTGGGATTTTTAATGACCACAGAGAGTCAGGACCTCGGTTTAACATCTCATCCGAAGGACGGTGCTTGTTACAGTATAGTTTCCCCATCACTATACTGGGGTGTTAGGACCCACACAGACCACAGGGTGAGCACCCCCTGCTGGCCTCACTAACACCTCTTCCAGCAGCTACCTAGTTTTCCCAGTTGGTCTCCCATCCAGGTACTGACCAGGCTCAGCCCTGCTTAGCTTCAGTGGGAAACCAGTCTTGGGCTACAGGGTGATATGGCTGCTCATATAACATCAAACCGTGCAAATTTGTTCTCAAATTGTTAATGTTAACAGCATAAGCACTGCGTGACTAGGTGTATTTAGTGTTTATTAGCGTTACCTGTAGATTAAAATTTCTGTACAGTCTAATCTTTTGGGTGAATCTCCAGTTGTCACTGATTGTCATTTGGGCCTTTCTGGATTACAATCCACCATCAAAATAAGTTTAATTACTCCAGCTGCTGTGAGAAAAGGCTATAAATGATTCGCTGAAGAACATGCTCCTCACGTGCGTTACTACTACTAGCCGCTTGAATTTCCCGCGGAAATCCACCATACCACTCTAATTATAACACATTATTACAAGCTTACCGTTGTGAATGGGGCTAAGGTAAGGAGATAGTTTTGAATACTGGCTTGTGTACTTGCTCAAATTGATTTTTGGATCATTTTTAACCAAGAAGTTATGGACTGCAGCTTTAAAATCTAGACAGTCTTTATTTACAAGCTTCAAAAAGTACTTTAACTTTAGGTTTTTATTCACATATACATTTGAGCACAGCAAATATTGTAAATGGAAGCTCAAAGCTTGTTTGACACATAATAAACCAACCTCAGCTCAAGCTTAAAGGGATAGTTCCCATCGATTCACTTCAGAAGGCCTTTATTAACCCCCCTGCCATTATAAAGCTTGGAAGAGTAAGGATATTTTTTAATATAACACCGATTGTATTCGTCTGAAAGAAGAATGTCATATACACCTAGGATGGCTTGAGGGGGAGTAAATCATGGGCTAATTTTCATTTTTGGGTGAACTATCCCTTTAAAATTTGTTAATCAAATCTGTGTCTTGTTTCACCGTGTCTACACCAGATGCGAGCGGCGCGACACGACATGACAAAAGAACCCATTATAATCAGTGATTGTTGTCTACACTGGATGCGGCGCGACAAATCTCCAACAGTAAACAGATGCCTCTTTCTATTATGACATACTGACATGAAAAACAAATGCTTTGCAATGTGCGCTTTGTCGCATCCAGTGTAGACAGCCTTTAGCTGTTGCGAGCGACAATGGTCGTGTCTGGTGTAGACACGGCGTTAGAAGACTTGGATTAAACTGCTTTATTCATTTGGATTAACCATGTCTTTATGTACCTCTTGAAGCTAAATATTGATTGCCTAGACTTTCAATGGATGGACAAAATGATGAGAGTATTAAAAATATCTGATATTTGGTATGACATGATAGTGAGTAAATGATGACAGAGTTTTCATTTTGGGGTGAACTATCCCTTAAAGCACCACATTTCTTTTGTTTGTGTAATAAATAACTTTAGGATGCCAAATTAAATGTTATGAAAATTAACAAATTCAAGGTCTAAAACATTCAGCTGATACAACCCTGAATTTTTTTTTTCCCCAATTAAACCTTGCTGACAAACAACTCTGGAAGACATATTGTGAAAATTAAAGTACAACAGGGTTTTAAATAAGCACACACCCTATTGAATAAACAATACTTTGTTCCTTCACAGCGTTATTTTCATTTATGAAAATTTAAATATGGTGTCTGCCCTGACAAGGGTTATTTTTTAATGCGGTGACATAACACTTTTTTTTTTTTTTTTTTTTAATGCATATAGAAAAAGGAGCTTGACCAGGTGCAGAAGGCAAGTTGCTGTTGAGGAGGTTTTCAACCCACTGGATGCTTTGATTCTTTGAAGATGAGGTGGTGATGTCTGCCAAGTCTTCGGTCAGTGCAATGCACTTAGAGTACACTAAGTTCATACAATGCTTTTGAATCTTGAGGAAAAATGAACCTTTTTACATAAATTATCCACTCAGTTTCTTTTGGTGTTACAACATAGTTATTTTATGTTTTTGTTATTTTAATTTTTTTATATATATATGTATATATGTGTGTATGTATTTTTTTTTTTAAACATTTCCTTGTTTGTGCGGTTTTATTTGGTGAAAAAGTCTGATAAGATTGTTTTAATGTTATATTTTTTTTGACTATACAGCATACTGATTTTTGTTTTATGCTTGAACATTTTGTGAAGTAAATGTTATATTTCAATAAATACTTATGAATACCCTCCTGTTCTGTCATTTTGTACCAATGTTAGGTTGTGCTTAGTAAACCATTTAAGTAACTATATAGTTAAGACTTAGATTTGTTACCTGAATTCAAACTGACTGAATAAAATAAACTTAAAATCTTTAAGTTCAGTTTACTCTAAATATTAACTAAAACTACACTAAAATATAAGTTAATTTAACTCAATGTATGAGTTTACAGTATTCATACTTAAAACCATTTTAAAATGGTTTACCGCAATCAGTTTCCTCAAATGGTTTGCGTTACCGTAACTTATTGGGTTGAAAATTTAGGTCTGAAACATATTTAAGTACACGATCATTTGAAAATTTGGGGTCTTTTTCTCACTAAAGCTGCAGTTATTTGATTTAAAATACAGTAAAAACTGGAATATTGTTAAATATTATTACAATTTAAAATACTTTTTTTATTTCAATATGTTCAAATGTAATTTATTCCTGTGATCAAAGCTGAATATTCAGCATCATTACTCCAGTCTTCAGTGTCACATGATCCTTCAGAAATCATTCTAATATGATGATTTGCTGCTGAAGAAACTTTTTTTTTTTTTTTTTGAAATCCTTTTTTTAAAAAAAAATTTTATTTATTAGACAAGAATTTAAAATTGTACAAAAATACAACATTTCAAAACTGTCGAGGATAATATACACAAAAAAGCCAAGGCTTATTTCCATTGTGGAAGAACAGATCATAGATGTACAGAAATGACCATCAAGTTCAGTTGTGCTGCTTCTAGAGGTGCGCGGATCAGCTCTAACGTCACCCGAATCCGCGGTTTAAAAAAAATCATCCACCCACATCTATGATTTTCTCTGATTTACATATCCGCACATGATCGTCACATTACAATTATTCAAATTCTCATAAGCACGATGATATCGTAACACGAAGTAGGCTGCTTTTACAAAAGTTATTCTTTGGCGAAATTAATTTAAACCAGGTGTCGGCAACCTATATGGCTCACGGAGTAGGCTAATTGCTGGGACGTGAGCAAAAGCGAGAGATGTGTTTTAGTTAATTCAGATAAAGTACATTGCACATACAGATCTACATTTTGAGGTAGGCCTGATCATTTATCATAGCAACACATCCCATTTTTATATCGTTAGGGGCTATAAATATGATTGTGTGAGACAATGAAAGCACATCAATGAAAAGTCAATGAAAGCGCGCAGCTCTGAAAGCACAAGCTTTCAAATTCATGCACACTTGTGTGTGTGCATAACTACTCACTGACAGCTTACAGCTTGTTACGCTTAGCTTTAAGAAAAAAAGTTAATGGTAGCTATACATTTCGGAGATATCAAGTATATAAAGTTCCATTAAACATTCTACACATCACAATGACGGTGATGCATGTGCAAAAAATTGTGAGACTAATCATAGCAGTGCTAATGCCGCTCTCTTTCCTATTGCGGTCTTTGATTTTGAAATTAGCTGAAAATGAAAGTAAAAGAGTGACGTACGTTCATCGCGTTTTACTGTGAAAAGTGTCATCCACCCGCGACCAACCCGCAATTTTTGGAATGTTATTTTTTTATTACTCGACCCGCGGATTGTCCGCAGCGCCCGCGGATATAACCACGATCCGCGCATCGCTAGCTGCTTCCTATTTTTAGTGCACTGTAAACCTGAAAATTTGAGGTAATCAGTTATATACACTATATTGCCAAAAGTTTTGGGACGTCTGCCTTTACATGCAAATGAACTTTAATGACATCCCATTCTTAATCCGTAGGGTTTAATATGGAGTTGGCCCACCCTTTGCAGCTATAACAGCTTCAACTCTGTTAGGAGTGTGTTTATGAGAATCTTTGACCATTCTTCTAGAAGCGCATTTGTGAGGTCTGGCACTGATGTTGGATGAGAAGGCCTGGCTCGCAGTCTCCGCTCTAATTCATCCCAAAGGTGTTCTATCGGGTTGAGGTCAGGACTCTGTGCAGGCCAGTCAAGTTCCTCCACACCAAACTCGCTCATCCATGTCTTTATGGACCTTGCTTTGTGCACTGGTGCGCAGTCATATTGGAACAGGAAGGGGCCATCCCCAAACTGTTCCCACAAAGTTGGGAGCATGAAATTGTCCAAAATGTCTTGGTATGCTGAAGCATTAAGAGTTCCTTTCACTGGAACTAAGGGGCCAAGCCCAACCCCTGAAAAACAACCCCACACCATAATCCCCCCTCCACCAAACTTTACACTTGGCACAATGCAGTCAGGCAAGTACCGTTCTCCTGTCAGTCTGCCAAACCCAGACTCGTTAATCGGATTGCCAGACAGAGAAGTGTGATTCGTCACTCCAGAGAACACATCTCCACTGCTCTAGAGTCCAGTGGCGGCGTGCTTTACACCACTGCATCTGACGCTTTGCATTGCACTTGGTGATGTAAGGCTTGGATGCAGCTGCTCGGCCATGGAAACCCATTCCATGAAGCTCTCTACACACTGTTCTTGAGCTAATCTGAAGGCCACACGAAGTTTGGAGGTCTGTAGCTATTGACTGCAGAAAGTTGTCGACTTCTGCGCACTGTGACCCTCAGCATGCGCTGACCCCGCTCTGTGATTTTACGTGGCCTACCACTTCGTGGCTGAGTTGCTGTTGTTCCCAACTGCTTCCACTTTGTTATAATACCACTAACAGTTGACTGTGGAATATTTAGTAGTGAGGAAATTTCATGAATGGACTTATTGCACAGGTGGCAACCTATCACGGTACCACGCTTGAATTCACTGAGCTCCTGAGAGCAACCCATTCTTTCACAAATGTTTGTAGAAGCGTCTGCATGCCTAGGTGCTTGATTTTATACACCTGTGGCCATGGAAGTGATTGGAACACCTGAATTCAATGATTTAGAGGGGTGTCCCAATACTTTTGACAATATAGTGTATATATTTTTAAATTTAAGAAATGCAAAGTTTACGTAAGCAGAACTGGCAGATTTTTATTTTTTTCTCTTAACTTGAAATATTTGAGTAAGCTAATTCATACATTTAACATAAAATTATCATGTAATCTCAATTTAAATATTTTTAGTAGTGGAAACTTGGCTAGCTTTAACTAGCTAATTCAGTAAATGCTTAATTTGCTAATTGGTAGCACAATGCTTTGATAGCATTAGCATAAACTAAGCTCATGCTCCACTCGTCACCATGATGGTAAGTTCCCAAAAAAAAACATAACAGTAACTCTTCTAAATTAGCATAGCCAAACATTAAACACTACTAAATCTCCACTTAACATTAATCTAGTACAAAAAAAAACATAATATAACACTTAATTTTAGCATTTACTCTCCCTTTCAAGTGTCATGACAAAGCATGCTGGGAAATAGAAATCCCAGCCCAGTTTCAGTTAAATTTGAGTTTTTCTAAATTAAAAGAAAACTCCAAACAACGAAACCGTTCCGATAAAATTTGAACAATTCCTTAAAATGTGTCCGTTTTGTGAACTCAAAAGTAAAAAAAAAAGTTCTAAATACTCAAATAAGTTAATTTGATTTAACTAATTTGTTTAATTTAAGTTCACCCTACTCAAACCAATTCATTATTTTGAGCATCAGGGTTTACAGTAAACGGTGATACATTTTTTCAGAACTCTTAGAACAGCATTTATTTGAAATAAAAATCTTTTGCAACATTTTAAATGTCTTTACCCTCAATCATTACAAAAGTCTTTGTCAGTTTGATCAATTTAATCCTTGCTGAATAGAAGCATGAATTTCTTTCAAAAACAAAAGTGTGTATGTGAACTCAAATAAAACATTGTGCTACAAAATGGGTCACAATGCAATTCCGAATGCAATATGAGTGTGCATTGCATTGCAGCATTTTCTGTAATATGTACAATGTTTTGGCCGAGCTTGCACATCTACATTAGTGTACTTGCATACAGTTTTAGGCCTAAAGAGGGACTGAAGTCGCACTGATGCTCCTCGCAGTGTCGTAACACGCCAGTGTTTCAGAGGTGACAAATGAGACTTCAAGCTGGATAAATAAACAGTCCCACTAGACCTGGAAGGGAAATTGGGTCGGAAAAAATGAATCATTGAGAGTTATGACAGCGAGAGCGAAGCCCTCCTTGACTGCAAAATGATGACAAAATATTTAATCAACAGCTGTTAAGTCATCAGTCCATCTGAAAGCGCCAGCGCAGCTCCGATGGAGGAAGGAACCGTGCAGATCCAGAGGTTACCCGAGCGCTTCGGCAAACATGTACAGCTCACAAAGAGCCGCAGCTGCGCTGGACACCATTTCAATCGGCCTTAATAAGAAGACATTTGAGGTGAAAGGATTTTCATATCACAAAAACCAGTCCTTCAGTTCTTTGGAGGCAGCGTCAGATTAATGCTTTTCTCATTAGATAATAATCTTTCCATCTCAAGAACATTTTTAATCTTATTCACCTCTGGCACGCGATTAGGTCATTCATCAGCACAAACTCTCATTCGGTTAAGGAGCTCGGTGCAGTCGCCTGAATGATGCACTTTTCTGCTAATACATAAAACATCCTGCGGGCATCCAGACCAAATGAAAAGGAAACGGGGTTTCGCTTCTTAGAGGGAGGTCAATAAACTGTGACTACACACTTGTGGCGCAAGAATGGAAAACCTTCAAGGACTTTATAGCCGCGTGATCCGGAGTGACTTCTCATTTGTACCTCATAATAAGCCAAAGGCCAATATGAAGATGAGATAGTGCGTCGACTGAAAGGATTTGATAGCAATGGCTACGTGAATAGAGCTGCTCAGTACGCCAATGACAGTAACTGCGACAAGGAACAGATTGAATTATAATAGAAGCAGGTGGTGTCCAAAGATTTAATACAGTCAGATGAAAATGTGACAGAAAAATATGCAGGTGATTTGGGTAATAGTGAGTTACATCAAAAAATGGACAAAGTTGAACTTGATTCACTGAAATGGATGGTTCTGACTCTAGATTTTGATGAGGCACATGCATTTGAATTGCAATTTCAAATTCAGTTGTGACTTTTGGAAATGGAATTAAAATGATTTGAAATTCATAACTGAAATATTTACTAGACAAACTTTGAAGATCTCTAACCATTACAGAGAAACACAACTTGCAAAAGATAGAACAAAAGAATGTAAAAAAACAGCAAAAGGATGGAAAATGGGTATGATATAACAGAATGATAAAACGATAGAACATTGGAATGTCAGAACTTGACAACTTGATAGATAGATAGAGCGCTTGCTAGATAGATAAATAGATAGAACGATAAACAGAACGACAGATATGATAAATAGGTGGCGTCCAAAATGTGTATACATATAGATAGATATAATGATAAATAGAACGAACAAATGATAGATAGATGAAACGATAGATAGATAGATAGATAGATAGATAGATAGATAGATAGATATTTAGTTCTGATGAGATTCAATAGAAAATAAAGCAACAAAAAAAAAGAGGAAAAAAGATGCACACACACAACAATCTAACTGACTTAATTCATTTGAACACGTCCTTTCCCCATAAACTGAATACACTAGAAACAGAACACACTGCGGTGACCTCAGAGAAGAGCGCTACAAAACAGTACACACACACACACACGTGTCTTTCAGGACCACTTCTGTACAGCAGTAAACAGCCACACGGCTCCACATGTACAGGACTGAAAGACTGCGCTCATGAAAGCCTTTCGTTTAACACGCGTTTAATGGATTCTATCTGTTAGTCTTTTTTTCTCGTGTGCATTGCAATGTGTCCCTATTGCACCGGCTGATAAGACATGAAGAAAGTGAGGTTTGGATGGCGTCCCAGTCGTTGTGAAATGATGTTCCTTTCTTCCCTGCTTTCGTTGGTTCATTCACCCCTCCTCCTGCCTTTCTTTCCTGCGTCGCTCCGTGCAGGAGGCATTTCACGCTGTATTTTATTTGTGAGGGAGTGTGCCACACACAACACAGGGATATTTGTGTTTTTACCCTCTTCAATCAGAAGCGCCAGACATCTTTGATTACTGCAGAGCTGAAATTGCTGTTTACTGGGCATCAGGACCAGGCTTCCCTCTGATTTAAGGTCTTTCATTTTTCTGAGGAACTATGTTATTTTAGATGATAACGTCCCTCTCAGGCAATGAACAGCTCATCAACCTCTGACTGTCTCTTCTAGTCCAACCATTATCTATTCCTTTGAAAAGGAACAGCGGTTTCCGGATATAATGCAGGGCTTTTACAGATAAACATTTCCTAATATGTTTTGGCTCTGATGTCTGTTTGATAAGCATCCGGGTTGGTTCTATCTACATTTGCAGATTATACTATCAGTCCAGATCCTCTTATATAAAGCTGACAGATTTTGACATTTGAAAAATCTGGTGCATCAACATTGTCTAGACTTGCATAGCTAGTGCTTGCGTCTCCAACACATTGCTTAACCAGCAAGACTTTCTTGTACCCCTTTTCCACCAGCACGAACCGGGTGCTAGTTCAGAGCTAGTGCTAGTGCTAGTGCCGGTTCGGAGTTGGTTCGACTGACGAGCCTTCTAAGAACCGGTTTGCTTTTCCACGGGCTAGAGAGCCACCACAGAGCCAGGTCTTACGTCACTGTATATGTCTCATCTTTCTCAGCAACGCTAGCGAGGCAGTGGGAAACACAAACACACCAGGCTTGTTCGTGATGCATCGGCGCTACGCAGACCGATAAGCGTATGACATCAAAGTACCGCAAGAGCGATTGAAAAGCATAAGAAGTCGTATGCTCTCGCTGTACTTTGATGTCATACGGTGATCAGTCTGCGCAGCGCCGATGCATGTCGAACAAGCCTTCCATCAACAATGGCGAACGCTGCGTTACTATTGATGCACATGGCTTTGCGAACCTACAACGGCATCAAAACACAGCGAATCCAGCACATTTTGTGCAGCTCGCTGTAATTTGTATAGACAGAGATTACAATCGAGAAGCTATTAGCTCGATTAGCTGCTATTTCAAAAATGGCGGTCACAAGTTTGTTCGTCTTGTTGGTCACGGTAACCCCGCCCCCAGCCCCTGATGCAAGCGGTTCTTACTTCTAGACCAGCAATGTTTTGGTGCTACTTAAGAACCACTTTTCCTGGTTCAGAGCTGGTGCTTTGGGTGTCGAAAGACAAAGAGCTGATTTGAAACTAGGCTCTGGCTCCGAACCAGCACTCAAACTGCCTTGGTGGAAATGGGGTATTGGTTGACGAAGTTCATTTGGTGACCAGAACCAAATCCCCACTAACCAGAACCTTTACTAGCATGGAGGTTGATACAGGTCTAAACTGGTAATGGTATTTTATTATATTCTGGTCAACAACAACAACAAAATCAATGTTCAAGGTTTAGCTTGTTAGCATAGGACAACAAGGACTAAAATACTTACCATAAATGAGCGATAAAATAAATAAAACATAAAAATAACAAAAACAGCAAAAATAAGAAAATAAAATAAATAAAAATAACTAAAATATATAAAATGAAATAAATAAACAAACAAATAAATAAATTAAAAAGTAACAAAAAATAGAATAAAATCATGGTGTCAATGTTCAAGGTTAGCATGGGACAAAAAAGTCTATAATATTTATAGAGAGCTATGAGTGATAAAATAAATTAAAAAATAAACAAAATAATGAAAATAACCAAAAATATATAAAATGAAGTTAAAAAAATAAATGAAACAATAATAAAATAAAATAAAAAATAAACAGAATAAAGATGACAAAATAATGAAAACCAAAAATATATAAAGTGTAAATATAAATTAAACAATGATAAACAAATAAATAAAATGAATAAATAAAATAAAATAATAAAATAAAATAATGGTGTTAATGTTCAAAGTTTAACTGGTTAGCATGGGACAAAAACGTCTATAATACTTATAGAGAGTTATCCATATAAATGATGAGTGATAAAATAAATAAAAATAACAAGTAAATAAATAAAATAAAGATAACAAAAAATAACACAAAGTAAAAAAAACAAAAAAACAAAATAAAGTGAAAATTAAATAAACAAATAAATAACAATAGCAAAAAAATTATAAAATAATGGTGTCAATGTTCAAGGTTTAACTGAATCAATTAATCGATAAAAAAATACACAAATAAAATAAAGGTGCCAATCTGTCTGTATAAATGTAAAGTACAGGTGTCAAGGTTCAAGGTTTAGCTGGTCTGGAATACTTGTACAGAGTTATCAGTTTCATTTCCATTCAGCTCGGCTAGTTCATGAAGCGCAGGAACACTTCTGTGGTTCCCATGAGCGAAGACGGCAGATTTCAAATCACGTACTTCCGACAACAGCTGAGCAACTGCCTGTGAGATGAATGTGAATACTAACGAATGGCTTTCTCCAGGTATTGCAGACATCCTTGATGTACAGTAGACAGCAGACATCAAGGCCTGAAGATGTAAATCATATCATTTGAGAAAACCACATTAATCTACTCGAACAACAATAAATCCCTGTATAATCTTACTTTCTTTCAACATTGCTGTTTGTTGGTCCAGAATTGAAGCCGATAAGTTTCAGCTCTCTCAGGAAAACACGACTTGGTGAAGGACGAATCAAGTCTGTTTCTTTGAGATGATCACGATCACATCAGTGGAATCAGCATGAGAATCATCGGTTAGCGCTGTTTGCTGTGTGGATTTCGGTATAGTGATCAACATTATGAATGAACAGTGTTTGACGTGTTCCCAGAGCCCCGGTGCAGGAAGAACAGTGTTTCTACACACAATACTTCTTTCAAGCATATAACTGTTCAAAGCCGCTCGAACATCCTACATCCAGCCAATTATAAAGAACTGAGCTATTTGAACACAGTCACGCAGGGCGTGGTAAACAGGCATGGTAAATTCAAACACTGCAGTAGTCCATGAGTAATTAGCGTTCTGAAGCTCGTTTAGCTGTTAATAGGTAGAGGTGGGAAAGATCGCATTCAAATCAGCACGTCCAAAAGCAGCTTTCATCCGGAGGGGGTGTTTGTTTCTCACACAACGGCTCAAAGAGATTCTCCCCACGAGCCTCTGAGTGGTTAGTACACCCACAGGAAAGAGAACAGCTCCAATTAGATCAGTTAACATCTTAACTCTTTCTCCTTGGACTGAAATGAGATTAAATGGAGAGCAAATTGAGATGTCTCCCATTTAGAAAATAATCTCACATGCATCTCCTCTAGAGATTTAGAAAAGATCTCAACAATGATTCAGACTTGCTAAAACCTGCATTCAAAAGTCAGAGATCTCAATATGAACTCAAACAATACTCCGAAAGCAACACTACACGAAAACAATGGAAAGAATAGATCCTTTAGGGGACTTTTAAAGGTTTTTGGTTTTCCCATAATAAATAATTAAATTAAATAATAAAATAAAATAGAATAGAATAAAATAAAATAGAATAACATGGACCAAAAACGTCTATAATACTTATAGAGAGTTATCCATATAAATGATGACTAATAAAATAAAATACAAATAAACAAATAACGAAAGAAAATAAAGAAAACAAAAAATAACGCAAAAGTAAAATAAAGAGAAAAACAAAATAAAATAAATAAACATAAAAAAATAGCAAAAATAAATAAAACAAAACAAAAATAAAATGATGGTGTCAATGTTCAGGGTTTAGCAGGTTAGCATAGGCTATGAATGAATGAATGAGACGTTTTTTCCATAATAAAGAAAAATCGGTAACAATAAGGTGCTTATTTGTCGCCACACCTCAACTATAATGATAAGGGCACAGAGAAACAATATCGTTGGAATCACTTTCAGAACGATTTTTTCCCACTGATGAACGATAAAAACATTGACAGCCAATCAGAATCCATCCTGACTTTAAAGAGCTTGAGCATTTAAAGCGGCAGACGACAAAACAGCAGCGTGTGCTTATAATGAACAGAACGATATTGTGCATTAGTGTGTATGCTAATATAGTTATCTTTATAGTCAACGTTCTCGGTGTGAACGAGACTTGACATCTGAGATAAAAGTGATATCCAAAAGAAATGTAACCACAAAAAAAGGATACTATGTCACTTGAGCTATGAAATGAGCAACACCCAGCAATAAAATGGTACTCTTGGCACTGTCATGTAATGATCAGTTTTGTTTTGGGGACAAGTAAATATGAGGTGAGCATTACCAGACAGCCTACAATATAAGACAACATTATTTTTATATCCACTAATGAGGTTTATAGTAAGCGAACAGCTCACTTTGTTGAAGATTTGTTGAAGCCGTGGCCCATCTGACAGCTCCATCTTGATTTATCAGCCTGCAAGTTCAAAAACTCTCAGGGTTGAAACTTTTAAAGAAATTGTCTTGAGCTGTTACCACATGAGTCACTGCAGTTAAGATGCTTTGTTTAGGTGGCCGTGGTCACTTTCACTTCTAGCTGAATGCTGATTTCATTCTGTATGTCCTGTGGGGAATCGTGCTCTTCTCTCCGAAGCGGCAGTGGCTCACAGAGGTGTGCTGCTGGATACAATTTGTTACACATGAGTAGCCCGGGCTGCTTTGCCATCTCCTCTAGGGGTTTTCACTGGGATAAATAGATCAATTCTTCTCTCAAGCCCTTAAAGTGACTGTTTGCCAGTCAATGCGCGACTGATGCGGCAGTGTCAAGACTTGCATGCTGGGATCAACAGCCACAATACCTTCATTCCCAAGAGGCCTCTGTGAGAGTGAGACTAGAATGACTCAAAGGGATACGTACTGCATTATAGTAGCTGGTCTAAAGGTCCGTGACCTCCAGTTCTGTTATTTTGATGTTCTGTAAATTTTAGTTGTATGTACACACACGCGCACACACACGCGCACACACACACACACATATACACCGATCAGGCATAACATTATGACAGGTGAAGTGAATAACACTTATCTCTTCATCACGGCACCTGTTAGTGGGTGGGATATATTAGGCAGCAAGTGAACATTTTGTCCTCAAAGTTGATGTGTTAGAAGCAGGAAAAATGGGCAAGTGTAAGGATTTGAGCGAGTTTGACAAGGGCCAAATTGTGATGGCTAGACAACTTGGTCAGAGCATCTCCAAAACTGCAGCTCTTGTGGGGTGTTCTCGGTCTGCAGTGGTCAGTATCCATCAAAAGTGGTCCAAGGAAGGAACAGTGGTGAACCGGCGACAGGGTCATGGGCGGCCAAGGCTCATTGATGCACGTGAGGAGTGAAGGCTGGCCCGTGGGGTCCGATCAAACAGACGAGCTACTGTAGCTCAAATTGAAGAGAGAAGTTAATGCTGGTTCTGATATTGCATATGGGGCTGCATAGCCGCAGACCAGTCAGGGTGCCCATGCTGACCCCTGTCCACCGCTGAAAGCACCAACAGTGGGCACGTGAGCATCAGAACTGGACCACGGAGCAATGGAAGAAGGTGGCCTGGTCTGATGAATCACGTTTTCTTTTACATTACCTGGATGTCCGGGTGCGCGTGCGTCGCTTACCTGGGGAACACATGGCACCAGGATGCACTATGGGAAGAAGGCAAGCCGGCGGAGGCAGTGTGATGCTTTGGGCAATGTTCTGCTGGGAAACCTTGGGTCCTGCCATCCATGTTGATGTTACTTTGACACGTACCACCTAAGCATTGTTGCAGACCATGTACACCCTTTCATGGAAACGGTATTCCCTGGTGGCTGTGGCCTCTTTCAGCAGGATAATGCGCCCTGCCACAAAGCACATATGGTTCAGGAATGGTTTGAGGAGCACAACAACGAGTTTGAGGTGTGGACTTGGCCTCCAAATTCTCCAGATCTCAACCCAATCGAGCATCTGTGGGATGTGCCTTATCAGTGTATATTAGTGCTGTCAAACAATTAATCACGATTAATCGCATCCAAAATATAAGTTTGTGTTTACATAATATATGTGTGTGTACTGTGTATAATTATTATGTATATTTCAATACACACACATACAGGCATATATTTAAGAAATATTTGCATGTATATATTGTATATATATTTATATAATTTATATTATATATAAATAAATTATATATAAATATAACACATTTTTCTTAAATATATACATGCATGTGTGTGTATTTATATATACACTCACCTAAAGGATTATTAGGAACACCTGTTCAATTTCTCATTAATGCAATTATCTAATCAACCAATCACATTGTTGCTTCAATGCATTTAGGGGTGTGGTCCTGGTCAAGACAATCTCCTGAACTCCAAACTGAATGTCAGAATGGGAAAGAAAGGTGATTTAAGCAATTTTGAGCGTGGCATGGTTGTTGGTGCCAGACGGGCCGGTCTGAGTATTTCACAATCTGCTCAGTTACTGGGATTTTCACGCACAACCATTTCTAGAGTTTACAAAGAATGGTGTGAAAAGGGAAAAACATCCAGTATGCGGCAGTCCTGTGGGTGAAAATGCCTTGTTGATGCTAGAGGTCAGAGGAGAATGGGCCGACTGATTCAAGCTGATAGAAGAGCAACTTTGACTGAAATAACCACTCGTTACAACCGAGGTATGCAGCAAAGCATTTGTGAAGCCACAACACGCACAACCTTGAGGCGGATGGGCTACAACAGCAGAAGACCCCACCGGGTACCACTCATCTCCACTACAAATAGGAAAAAGAGGCTACAATTTGCACGAGCTCACCAAAATTGGACAGTTGAAGACTGGAAAAATGTTGCCTGGTCTGATGAGTCTCGATTTCTGTTGAGACATTCAGATGGTAGAGTCAGAATTTGGCGTAAACAGAATGAGAACATGGATCCATCATGCCTTGTTACCACTGTGCAGGCTGGTGGTGGTGGTGTAATGGTGTGGGGGATGTTTTCTTGGCACACTTTAGGCCCCTTAGTGCCAATTGGGCATTGTTTAAATGCCACGGCCTACCTGAGCATTGTTTCTGACCATGTCCATCCCTTTATGACCACCATGTACCCATCCTCTGATGGCTACTTCCAGCAGGATAATGCACCATGTCACAAAGCTCGAATCATTTAAAATAGTTTCTTGAACATGACAATGAGTTCACTGTACTAAAATGGCCCCCACAGTCACCAGATCTCAACCCAATAGAGCATCTTTGGGATGTGGTGGAACGGGAGCTTCGTGCCCTGGATGTGCATCCCACAAATCTCCATCAACTGCAAGATGCTATCCTATCAATATGGGCCAACATTTCTAAAGAATGCTTTCAGCACCTTGTTGAATCAATGCCACGTAGAATTAAGGCAGTTCTGAAGGCGAAAGGGGGTCAAACACAGTATTAGTATGGTGTTCCTAATAATCCTTTAGGTGAGTGTACATAATAATTATACACAGTACAAACATATATTATGTAAACAAACTTTTATTTTGGATGCGATTAATCGTGATTAATCGTTTGACAGCACTAATATATATATATATATATATATTGTAGCTAGTGGTTTTCCAAAGTTACTAGCCACTCAGCATTTTCACTGGCCACAATTTTGACATTGATACTATAGGGAAAAACTGCCATATAAATATTTTTAATATTATCTCATAATTTGACAGCATGTATTTGGCTGCTGTCACTTTAAGACCTGACGCACGGATCCAATATACTGTTAAACTTACTGTGTTTCTGTGAATACTCACCAAAATCAGCATTTTGAGACTATTTTGTGTGTATTTGAATGTTTAAGCTCAATAAGCAGCGAAAAATAAGTCAAATCAGTCCTGAGAGGAGGCTTTATGTGCGCGCACTTTGGGTGTGAGCACAAAATCTGCAGGAATGAGGAAAATTATGCACAATACGCGCAATCCCACGCCGAAATTCAAGCCCTGTAACGCCAACAATATTCATCCGGAGCAAATGAAGACAGTGAGTGAGTGGAGGCGGGTTTGTGTGTAACTCACTGTCGGAGAGATGAGAGAGAGAGAAAGAGCAGCTGGTATCGTCTGTCTATTCTGTGGAAAATGAATACTGAAAGCGTTTTAGATATTTCAGTATCGATATGTATCGAAAAATCTGTTTTTGACAACACTAAATTGCACTTTGTTTATTATTTCAGATTCCTTTTTAAAAGACTACAATTGTGACTATATTAAATACAAAAATGTCTATATTATATATAAAATTACATGCCCTTACACGCCACTGCTGAAATCCACCCGCATTTGGCAGGTTGGCGGGTGTTAATGTCAAGCCCTGTATACATAGCTAAGCATAACACTTAAAATCTGCTAAAGAATGTGCTAAAAATCAACTGATGGTGAGGAAGAAATAATGCAAAGTAACTAACGCCTCACTTTCCATAAAAAATAACTAGGCAATGTAATGAGTTGTTAAAAGTAATGTTCCCAAACAATGAGTTTCAGTAATCGCACATCAATAAACAGATGAAGTTTTAGTACGGATGGATTACTTGTGCATTTCATTGTGTTGATTGGCGCAGCGGCTCTCATAGTGATGAGCCGCCTCAGGGTTTCTAGTAAATCTGGGAGAAGCAGCATGAGTTTGAAGCCGGTTACACACCCTCAGCGATGCCTGTGAGCGAGGCATATGGCTGACTGCATGCACGTGACAAAATGCACAGGCTCATCTGAGACCTCCTGAACTGCGGCGTGGATTGCAGATTTAGAAACGGAGAATTGGTAAGTAGAAATGTGCTTTTTTGAGAAGCAGCATGAGCTTAGCGGAATATTTATCATCTTAAAGAGACAATAGTGCTTATTTTAACACTAATTATGGCTAATGTACAAAACAGGAACTCATCAGATCAGTGGAAATCTCACACAGGAGACAAATATTAGGTTTTGTTATTGAATCAATTTGTGGCTGAATACAAAATCTTTTTCACTTGTTGCAATGCAGCCTTAGAATTTGTCCAAAAGAAGGTGTCTTGCACAGGTAAGATCCCTTAAAATGCAACAAAACCAGCTTAACACAAGCTTGGCCAGGCTGGGAGACCAGCTCAACCAAGACCTGCAAACCATTTTAGACTGTTTTTTTTTTCTCCCAAGCAGAGACTGCATAAATGAAGACCATACAAAAATTTGCCCAAAGCACAAAGTCCCTCCAAAGGCAGTTATTCAGTTATTCTCTATATCAGTGCGCACTGTTTTCTGAACTAACTAAGCTGAAAGTCTTGAGTTTTCTTTTGGGAACGAATATTCATCATTTAAATAATTCCCGCCCAAGGCATATGCAAAATAAAGGGGCGGGGCCTGGTTGAGTTAGTCAGTAATGTGTTGAAACTGGTGGTTATAGTGAGGGGCGTGGCATTTCCTAAAAAAACGATTGACCAATCACAGCAAACTGGTCTAGCTGACCTATCAGAGCACATTGCGCTTTTTGGAAGGTGGGGTTTCATAGTCACGAAACGGGGTGCGTTTCCCATACAACGATGTAACTAACTGATTAACTACCATAGTATGATGCATCGTTGGAGAAACTAACCAACTAGTCACAACTGTTTCCCGAAACTGTAGTAAAATGGTTGCACCTGTCGTTTGAACCACATTGGTTCAACAATATAGGACTGTCATTAATGATGTCACATGCAGGTACATGTAGAGGAGTAACGACTTCTGCTGACTAATCTATTCCAGATCCCAGAGATGCTGCTGTAACGAACATGGCACCTAATGACTTCACTGTAGGTTTGCTGCAATAGTCGGTGTTACCGGTGTTACCCCACTGACTTTTTTACGCACATGCGCACTTTTTAAAAATGGCGCTGATTGTTGACTAAAATATATAGATAAAAATGTGTACAGCTTATATTTAAATAGAATTAAATATATAGAATGTACTGAATGTTAGCTTGCTTATTGTACCCAAGAGCATCATAAGTCCACGTGTCATTTAACAAGAAACTATGCTTCTAACCACAGCTCGAGAGCTGTCATTCTAACCACGTAGAGAGTGGGGTAAGATGACCCACCCCCTTTATCTTCCCCTTTAACTGTACACTTTTATTGTCATGTGACCATATATTTTGGAACCACTCATCATTTCTGCCAGATTGTGAAAATGAGAAGCACATGGGAGGAGTGGAAGGCACCCGTTTAATTTAAAAACAGTTTTTGGCTTGTCAAAGTAAAATTTTAGCATAACAGATGTAATGGCTGTTGCATCAAAGCAAATTTATCCAGGTCTAAACTATTTATGATCCATATTGGTGATTTAGTAATGTATATTTCATTACATGCAAATCATTTAGCTAAATATTAGCCTCAATTGGTAAGCTAGCTAGTTTAATCCAAAATGGCAGCTATGGGGCAAAGTGAGCCAAATGCTGTGGGGTAAATTGAGCCAGCATTTTAACTTACCCTACCATAAGGCAGTGTAGTTAAGTTAAATCTCTGAAGTATAAACTGGTATAATTTCAATGTAATGTTACACAACTGGTTTAGTTTATCATTTTCTTTAAAAAAAAATTTTGTTTGAGTTTATTTGATAGGAACAATGTACAAGCACACCAAATCCTTCTCTGATAAGTCCCAGAAGATGCTTAATCATATATATCTTTTCAACTGTAGTCCCCAATAGCCTAACTGGTAACACTTTACAATAAGGTTTCATTAGTTAATATTAGTTAGCTACATTAGTTAACATAAACTAATAATGAACTGCACTTATAAAGCATTTATTTATCTTTGTTTATGTTTATTTCAACATTTACTAATACTTTATTAAAATCTTGTTAACATTAGTTAATGCACTGTGAACTAACATGAACAAACCATGAACAGCTGTATTTTTATTAACTAACGTTAACAAAGATGAACAAATACAGTAACAAATGTACTGCTCATGGTTAGTTCATGTTAGTTAATACATTAACTAATGTTAACTAAGGAAACCTTATTGTAACTTACCGCCTAACTTGTTCAATATTGCAGAAAAACTACCATGCCAAGAACCTTTGCACTAAAATGTTTATTAGTTTCAATGATATTCATTCATTCATTCTAATTCTGTTTTTATTTTATTTATTTTTTATTTAACAAACTCTGTTTAGGCTGTTTTTGGGAAGGTTACTTTGGTGTTCAACATATTGTTTCAGAAATGCAAACAATTAAAGATATTGAAATTTCAACTTCATTTGGTTGGTTTTATGTTGTTTAAATTAGCTTTAAGAAAAGAAATATGACTATTCGTAATTCAGATTCAATCAGATGGTCCGTTTAAACCCAGATGGTGCAACTTACCCACTGACTTGGATCAACTTACCCCTAACCTGGGGTAAATTGAGCCACAGGAACACTTTTTTTATAAGAAGCCATATTTTTAGAACCCTTTGTCATAGATGCATTCTGATCATTTAAAATGATAGCAAACATCCTGAAATTACTTTAGATACTTTCATTGTACTTCTGCCTTATTTTATCTTATATTGAGGACCACATAAGTAAAAAAATGGCTCATCTTACCCCACTCTCCCCTACAGTGAATGTTTGTTGGAACTATGGTTTGGGGAAACTATGTTGGTAATGAGTCTAATGACGGAACTTGCGACCATAGTTGGCTAACTATGCTTTGAGGGTAGGGACACACCAAACCAACGCCACATAACTAGCGCTGATGAAAGCTGACTGTGTTGTCACCTTAGTTCGCCTGCGTCGGGGCAAAAAAGCTGCACTTGAACACACCGAGAGAACTACGACTGTCAACTAGCATGTGCGTTCTACGCCTGCATGTAAATGAGACAACTGTCTATTTCTGCAGATATATTCGTCTATATTCGTCATTCAAAAAGGGGAACCGATGCTGCAGGCTGCAGATACACAAACCGTAAACGAAGCAGCGCGTGCTTACCGTTTTGAATATCAATCCTGCTGATCACTTTCTATATTCCACTCAGCTCTAGGCCTGTTGCAATAGTCGGTGTTGCCAGTGTTCAGGCGCAACACCAGTTACATCACTTGCCCACCGCGGCACCTCCCCCCACCATCATTTAGATTTTTTTTATAGTAATAAAATCATTTAGTTCAGTTAGAGAACAGACACTACAATTAAAAACTGAACGTGTCTGCTCAATACAGCGTGAGCCGAATGAGAGTCACAGCACAAACTAGAAGCAGGAGTCAGATTTCATTCATTGAGGAGCTGACTGACAAGATGACAGCGGAAGGTTTGGTTTCAAAGCGAAATGAACACTTATTAACACTTATTTAAGTGAGTTTGTCATTGTACTGTTTTGTTGTTGTGTTTTTCATTAAGAATAATAGGCTAATAAACCCACTATTCAAGCAACCTGCCCCCGAACTGGCGCTAATTCAAACCAAAAGTAAAATGTGCACGTCCGCACTGTCATTCATTCACAGCCGCATAGTGCGCATGCATGTCTACTGGTGCGTTTTCAGTTCATTCCTATGAAAGCTCAACTTCCATAGGAATTCATTGAAAACACTCGCTTTGCTCTGCACCGTTATGAATGCCCAAGCGGCTGTGCGCATTTTACTTTCAGTTTAGAATTAGCGATTTAAAAGCCCCCTTCGGTGATACTGGTATTACCGGTGTTGTCACACGTCGCTTAACCGGTGGGAAAATTTCCTCACCGTCATATCCCTACTCAGCTCATGTTAATATTAAAATATTCTCCCAGGAACACTCTGTAAGATGACGTAAAATTAGAACAGCCTGTTTGTAAAATCTGTACCGTTTTGACTTCTTTGCTTGCTGTTTTGCTATACGTTGCCCGACGGCCGATCGTCGGCTTGGTGTGTCCCGGGCTTTAAGCCGAAAGTATACTTCGTTTTTTTACGCGTATGCACACAGTCGAATGCACATCCTTGCAAAGTATACTTCTTTTGACTTGTACGCGTACACAGGTGTTCGACGCATACGCAGTTCTGAGCAATCTCTCGCCACGAGTTACAACCCATGTAAATACTGTAAAAAAAATAATGCAAAGTACGCACGGTTACAAAAATCTGGCGGTGCGCACTGAAAACAAAAATTCACGTCACGCGCACTGTACGCTGACCCCCGCGTATGTGTAAAAAGTGAAATATACTTTGGCCTTTAGGAAACACACCCCAGAGCGTTACTGACAGACTGGGAAGAGAGGAGCTGCAACAATGTCAAATATGGGAAAAAATAATGTGTTTGTTGAACATTCAAGAATGAACCTATTCTAGTAGAGCCCAAAAACAAAATCAAGACTTTGAAAAAGGGCATAATATGGCTTCTTAAAAAATAAATAAATACATAAATAATAGTAATAAAAATGACAAAAACAAAAAGACTAAAACTAAGTAAAATACAAAAATAAAACATTCAAAATATTCATAAAAACCATAATAGTCTCTCAATGACACTAAAATGCACTGGCATTGACACAAAACGCCTCTTCAACATCAATTTTGCACACGATTGGCCTCTAGTGTAAATCATTAACATCACATAATTAAAACCCCATATAATGATAATCCAGCACTACCAGTAAGAGCACATAATGAAGGAGCATTACATGATGATATTAACATTTAAACACACACAGGCGCAGAGGAGAACGAACGCGTCTAGGTGAGAGCAAAGATAAGATCACTCAAGCTGGATGAGATAAATCACATGATGGATTACACGTTAAACTTCAGAACTTTAAGCAAATCGCACACAAACACATGGCTCCTGCGGTCCATTTGCAGGACGGATTAACTTTTCTGCTGTGAGGGTGATGGATTCAGCCATGTCAGGAATCAATCGTCTCTCTGCTTAAGACAACTGTGGTGCTCCGAAAGAGATGGTATACCTCACAACAAGGTTTTTCTTGGTTACTTCATGATGAATGAGAGACCGCAGTACAATCCCAACATTCCTGAAATTACAAGCTCAAAAGATTACATTTTGTGTTATTGAAGCTGGGCCGGGCGGCACTGATATTAACGGTGTGTTCTGCTCTCAAAGTGTTGGATGACCGTGCGTTCAGCTCGACTGCAATACAGGCTCATAAACAATTGATCACAGGACCACGAAAGGAGCACAGCAGCACAATATTTACAGTGTTTGCAGTGCAGCAAAATCTGCTACATTGATTATTCAGCTAAACATACACAAACTCCACTCACTTGTGAGGCTTTAATTATTTGCTAACACTTTACAATAAGGTTCCATTTGTTAACATTACTACATTAGGCTAGTTAACATTAACAGTGAAATATGCTTCAAAAGCATTTATTTATCTCAGTTAATGTTACTTTCAACGTTTAGCCTACTAAAGCATTAATAAAATCAAAAGATGTATTTGTTAATATTATTTAATGGATGTGAGCTAAAATGAGCTAGCAATAAATAGTTTACCAATAAACAAAGATGAATAAATACTGTAACAGATGTATTGCTCATTGTAAGTTAATGTTAACTAATGACACCTTATTGTAAACCATTTATTTCTACTTTAAGACATTAAAGATTCAAATTTGAAACACTTCCTGTTAAAATATTCATCAATCAAAATGTAGCCAACAATGATGTCATTATCATATTTGTGCTTAATTTCTATTGCTTTTCTTTCTTGTATGTTTTAAAACATCTAAAAAACATTTCTTTCTCACATATATTATAGCTGAGTGCACTGAAAAATAATGGTTTCAACTTAAAGTTTAGTCAACTTAACATGGAAAAAGTGACAACTTGGATATTTAAGTTATCTCAAGTTAAATCTAGGAAAGTTAATCCAATGCTAAAATTTAAGTTGTCATGGCTAATTGCAACCACAATCTTTTTCTCTTTTTTAACAGTGGCACGTTATGGGCCCTATCATACACCCGACGCAATGAGACGCCAGGCGTGACGCAAGTGTTTTTTACACTGACACAGTTATTTTCACGTCCTGCGCCACGTTGTTTAAATAGCAAATGCACTCGCACCCATCTGTTCGCCCATGGGCGTGCTGGTCTGAAAACCAGGTGTGTTCAGGCGCATTGTTGGCGCGTTGCTATTTTGAGGAACTGAAAACGACTGCGCCATTGACCAACAAAAACCTGCTCTAAAGTCAACAGCGCAGTATTTTTTGTGTTATTTAAAGGGCACGTTAGTAATATGAGCCTATAGGCGGGTGCACAACACGGGTACACTCTGCTTATTACACACACAGGGACGCGCAGCAGCACACAAACATTTTTGAATATTAAAAATAAAATGATTCCCCTCTGGAGAAGAGTTCAGTTTTTCCGCTCGCAAATTCTGCCATGTAAATAGCGAATCCGTCATGGTGCAAGTACAACTGGCTTTTAAAGGGAATGGGAGATGAGACTGATTGGTTTACTGCACGTTACGCCCAAAACACACCCATGATTCATTAAGAGACTAGGTACAAACCTTTTGGACCATGCACCTGGCGTGTAGTCTATTTTTTCTGTCGATAAACTAGCAAAAGTGGATTCGGACACGCCCTAAGTGCACCTGCGCCATGCGCTTCAGACCATGCGCTCAGATCGTTAAAATAGGGCCCTATGTGTTGATTCTTACACCACCTTAGTCCAGTTTTCAGTTGTAATGACAAGGAACAGTGTTTAATTTCTCCCTTTAAGTCATTTTAAGACAAGACATGCTGGCAGCCTTCTTTTTATATACCCCGGTGCAACTATTTCCAGAAACACTGTTGATATTTGAAATCAACCCAAACAAACACGCCCCTCCCTTCATTGCTCCGTCTCCAAAATCCACGAACACGCAATGCACTCTCTATCATAGCTGAAGAAAAGCGAAATAATGCTTCTTGAAAAATAAAACAAAGATGATGAACAAAGGACAAGGAAGAACAAGAACTGAACAGTACACAAGACTATATACAAGCAAGAGTTGGTTGTTAGTCACCAGCAGCTTCAGACAAACAGTGACACTCAAACTGTCCTGTTAATAACAGCCCTGTAGCTAACATTACAACAACAGAATATCTGGGTTCTGTGAAACAGCAAAACCAATATTACTCACGTATGGAGCAGAAACAACATTTTCAGGCCTTCCCACTTAGGTCTCTCCAGCGCTGCAAAGCTTTTCTAATATTAACACAGTATCTAAAGCTCTAGCACAACCCTTCTTTTTCCAGTGATATTCCTTTGAGCTTTTCTCTTTTATAATGTCTCTCAGTTATCTCTCTTTCTGCAGTCTTTCTTCAAATTAGAGAACTGCGTGGGATTTTTCTGTCCCGCTCCTGCAAAAATATATGTTCTCCCACTCCTGCCCGTAACATTCGTGTTTTGTCCTGCTCCCGCCCAGATAAAAGTATAAATATTTTTTTTCTGTATGTCCATTCAATTTCCATGAAATAGTTTCAAGTTACGTGTCGCCTAGGCACAACCTACACATCCCAGCATAAACTAAATTTAATATAAAATTATTTGTTATTAAAGCATCAACATTCACAAACCACTGTTAATTTAACATAAAAGCAAGCATAGGCTACTGCGGGCATGGTTTGGCATGGCAGAATGCACGCAAAGTGCGCTCCCTTAATAATCCCCAAAAAGCTGACATCTCAGTTCATCGCAATCATAATCAATGAAGCTGTCTGCACAATGAATATTTCATAATGTGTACACTTATAATGAGAGGATTCACCCGCATGCAGAATCCAGCACTGACGTTTTGAGCAGTGAGTGGATTCTAAATACCTTACCACCTGCACCCCCACTCGGCCATCAAATCTTGTCCCGCGCCGTACTCTGTTGCATCGGGTCCCGCGGGAATGCAGGTCTCTACTTCAAATTTCCCTCTTGCTCACTTCTCTCCTCCTCCATCATGAGTGGACACGCCCCATATTGCTGATTGGCTCATTCTTTCTCCTCCCCATCATGAGTGGACACGCCCCCTACTGCTGATTGGCTACAAGCGTGTTGTGCTGTTCTGTTCCATCCACTTTCAACAGCGTCTCTCAGAAATCACACCTATGAGAAATTACAAAAAATGTTTCAGTAACTTATTTCACATCATTAATACAATCTGAAGTTAATGGTATCATAAATACATGCTTCTTTAGCTTAAATCATGCGGAAAAAAAGTGGTATTTTTCTAGGCTGGTCCAGCTCATTAGCATACATATACTAGAGTAATTGAACAAGCGATTGGCTCTTCTATCTATTGAATGTTATAAGCAGACCGTCTCTGTTATACACTGCTGTTTCCTTCAGGTAATGCAAATCTACACTCACCTAAAGGATTATTAGGAACACCATACTAATACTGTGTTTGACCCCCTTTCGCCTTCAGAACTGCCTTAATTCTACGTGGCATTGATTCAACAAGGTGCTGAAAGCATTCTTTAGAAATGTTGGCCCATATTGATAGGATAGCATCTTGCAGTTGATGGAGATTTGTGGGATGCACATCCAGGGCACGAAGCTCCCGTTCCACCACATCCCAAAGATGCTCTATTGGGTTGAGATCTGGTGACTGTGGGGGCCATTTTAGTACAGTGAACTCATTGTCATGTTCAAGAAACCAATTTGAAATGATTCGAGCTTTGTGACATGGTGCATTATCCTGCTGGAAGTAGCCATCAGAGGATGGGTACATGGTGGTCATAAAGGGATGGACATGGTCAGAAACAATGCTCAGGTAGGCCGTGGCATTTAAACGATGCCCAATTGGCACTAAGGGACCTAAAGTGTGCCAAGAAAACATCCCCCACACCATTACACCACCACCACCAGCCTGCACAGTGGTAACAAGGCATGATGGATCCATGTTCTCATTCTGTTTACGCCAAATTCTGACTCTACCATCTGAATGTCTCAACAGAAATCGAGACTCATCAGACCAGGCAACATTTTTCCAGTCTTCAACTGTCCAATTTTGGTGAGCTCGTGCAAATTGTAGCCTCTTTTTCCTATTTGTAGTGGAGATGAGTGGTACCCGGTGGGGTCTTCTGCTGTTGTAGCCCATCCGCCTCAAGGTTGTGCGTGTTGTGGCTTCACAAATGCTTTGCTGCATACCTCGGTTGTAACGAGTGGTTATTTCAGTCAAAGTTGCTCTTCTATCAGCTTGAATCAGTCGGCCCATTCTCCTCTGACCTCTAGCATCAACAAGGCATTTTGGCCCACAGGACTGCCGCATACTGGATGTTTTTCCCTTTTCACACCATTCTTTGTAAACTCTAGAAATGGTTGTGCGTGAAAATCCCAGTAACTGAGCAGATTGTGAAATACTCAGACCGGCCCGTCTGGCACCAACAACCATGCCACGCTCAAAATTGCTTAAATCACCTTTCTTTCCCATTCTGACATTCAGTTTGGAGTTCAGGAGATTGTCTTGACCAGGACCACACCCCTAAATGCATTGAAGCAACTGCCATGTGATTGGTTGATTAGATAATTGCATTAATGAGAAATTGAACAGGTGTTCCTAATAATCCTTTAGGTGAGTGTAGTTTTATCATTAATAAATTCTGTTAACATGGCTGAATATATTAGTGCTCAATGTGTATTTCTGTTCAAACGTCCTTACAAAGCATCTAACCAACCAAAATAAAAGATCCTTGATAGCAGTCGTTCTGAATAAGCCCTTCCCACTGCGTCTTCATTTTGCAAGGCTGAGTTATAATGTTAATGGCAGTGTCTTGCTGGGCGACGCTTTTCTCAATTATTACCACATTCATGAACGGACCTCTGCATCAACAAGTGTTATTCAGTTATTCAGGCCTCTTGCGGACAGCTCGATTGTTTGAGTTTATTTTTGAGGCTGTTTTCCTGTGCTCTGAGAGCACTTTACGAGACAAAGAACACAACAGAACAACGCGTTCAGACTAAACTCTCACCTGAGGGACGCAGCATTATCACAGCATGTTTCTCACTGAAACTGCATTCATTGTGAAAGCTACATTTCTTTAGTTAGTCCTGGTTACAGGAGCAGGACATAATTATTACTGCACAATGAGGGTAAAACATTAAAAACACTGAAAAAACCTTAAGAATATATTTTTATAGATATAAATGTAAAGTTATACAAATATTCACAATGGTAATTTTCATGATTTTTTGAAGAAAGATTCAGCTTTGTTTTCACTGTGCAGCGCCACTGACAATGAAGCTGAATCTAATCTAAAAAAGGTTTTAAAAAATAAATAGGATTTTCAAAAATCATGGAGATTGATCTGCTGTAAAATATCATATTTGTGGCCAAAAGTGATGTGCGGAGGGGATATTTGTTTTTAATGACCCCTTTTTTAAATATTTTAAATATGAGGAAAGAACAAAACACTAAACTTGGTTAAGATATTTGTCTGACAAAATTATTTGGCAAAAAAAGACAAACTATAGCTATAGAGGTTTTATTTTACTATGCAAAAAATTTTTTTTATAGAAAAAGCATACATTGACTACAACATAATCAGGTTTTAATATATTTTATTGGTTCTCTCTTGTTTTGCATTTGTGTTCATACATTTTTTTCATCATTTGAAAGGGACAGCCATTTGTAGTGGTGTCAAAAACCATAGTGGACATTATCAAATGCCCTCATTCAATCCCACAATGCACCGCAATAACAAGTGTACAGCCGATGTATGCTCAACGGCTGTCCGAATTCACTCACTCATTTTCATTCACTCATTTAATTGAACTGTATTAGTGGACTAATACAGGGGGTTGGGGGGGGGGCAGTGGCTTCAGATTCAGCCACTGATTCCAGAGAATTTGTTCGTTTGAATCAACTCATTCAAATCAACCGATTTAAAGATCGGATAGAAATAGAAACCCTTAGCCAAAACAATTAAAAAAAACAACAACAAAAAAACATGGTAGTGTCATTGTAGTTTTTGGTTGATGGATTGAGCTCACACACATGCACACACAGGCTTGCCAAACACACAGAACAAGTGTCATTCTCCGACTGGTGTGAAAATTCAGAACTCATAAGAATCAGCCAAGAATATTTATCCCACCTATTTACCATCTTCATTTTTTCGTTCATTCTCTGGCAGTGCTGAGAACCATCTGTTTGGATTGGGAGGTCAACGTCTAACTGATTATACTCTCACTTTTATGGAATGAGTGCTTGCAGCTCTCACTCTCTCCTCAGACGCCAAACAGGATGTCGAAATTACCATAATTCCCATCATTCAAATGCTATGCAAATGACTGGCAGCACATCAGCATTTGGACCTATAAGGAAGGTTACAGGCATCATATATGTGTTGATAAATATTCAGTTAATCGGTAGAGCCATGTGGCGACGTGAGCAAACCAGCACGTCTGCAGAACACCGCTCCAACGATGACTGTTCGAAGCATGAAAAGAACAGCTAAATATGGAGTGGGATAATTAAACATCCTCAGTCGATAATTAAAGTACAGTACACTTTAAAAATGTGATCAAAGTGTACTTTGCAGAACGAAGCGGACAGCCCGGAAGTCCGTGAGGAGGAGGGAGCCCGGTGAAGCCAAAGGGACTACGGCCCTGGGAGGAGCCGAGGGGGCGAGGAGCCAGGGCAAAGCCAATTGATCAATGGTCCGAGGTGGAGCTGAGGGCTCAGAGAGACGAGGCGGAGCCAGGGAATTCCCATGCAATGGCAGAGCTGGTGACTCGAAGTCCCATGGTGGATCCAGGTTGTATGGCGTATCTACTGGATGAGCCGAAGGGCTGAGGATGGTAAGTGGGGCTGGACGCTGGCGGCGTTATCCTCTTCTACCTCGCCCACTGTGAAAGAAGATCCTTCCACCCATAAGGCGAAGTTGATATAAAAATAAAAATTGTAGCCCCTGAGGGCCAGAGAAAATTCCCCATAGGGGCTACATTTATGGAGGCAATCTCAATTCTTTTGAGGTCTGGTATTCTGTCACAATCTGATTCAGATGAAGATGATGAAAAAGGTTCAAACAGGTTTCTACAAACAAAAGGTTCTTTAATAAAACAAACTCAGATAATCTAAAGGCACCGTAACAATACCAGACAACTGAATGAAAAAGAGGAAATTAAATACACAAGGTGATTGAACACAAATGATGAGCAGGTGAAGACTCGTTAAATCAGAAACCATAGAAACAAACGAGGAGCGGGAAACTGGAACAAAGGAAAACATTTGACTGATAAAAACAAATAGAAAGTTCATGAAGATGAAACAAAAACAGGCAGTTTGTGACAGAACTAACTTTTTCATGCAGAAATTACATTTGTTTTTTCTGTAGTATTTACTTCACATAATCATTTTATTCAGAGCAGTATAAGAGTACTTTATCTCATCAAAATATTCAATTTCAACTTCAATTTTTTAAAGTTACACAACATTTAACGAGACAAAAAAATTAGTTCAAATTACTTATTCAGCCAATTTGAGTATACTTAAAATTAGGTAGGTGGAGTTTTTTTTAGTGTATGCGGTTTACAATAAGGTTCCATTAGTTAACGTTAGTTAATATAAATACAACTGTTTATTAGTTATTGTTAGCTCAGGTCCATTAAAATTAACATTAACTAAGACATTAACTATTTTTCATTGTTAGTTAATGCTAATTAATGTAGTTATCTAATTTTAACAAATCAAACCTTATGAAGTGTTTCCGTATACAGTACAGTGCTATAAACTGAATGTTGATAGCAGCTCAGATCATCTGATCCTGTAAAAACATGATAAAAACAAATCTGAGACAAGTTTCCATTTGCTCTCGATAAGAAAGACCTGAGACAGTAAAGAGATCTCACTGGAGATTTTCTTCCCTACATGATGGTACTAGTATGCTAAAATGTTATTGCCATCACAGTGGTGGTGTAAAAAGAATGTTTGTTTTTTTATTATTATCATTATTTGGAAAACTCTACTCGCTGCTCTTAACTCTGTCAGACATCATAACACAGAAACTCATTCAGCGGATGCTGCAACACGATACTAAATCGCTATCAGAGTCACAGTAATGCTTCACCAGTCCCCATGAGACTGAAAACTGATCATTTCAGCGGCACCTCCACATCTAATATGAACAAACTTCCTTAAGTCTCTGGATCACGGCTCTGCTTCCACATATTACGCCGGCTGGGATTTTGTTCCTGGAAAGCTCTTCTTTAGTTCCCTTGAGCTACTGTGCTGGATAACAGATGATAACACGAGTGAGGAAGTGGAAATAACATTAAAGATTGTTTGTTATTGACACAATGCATCTGCTATGGCTTAAGATGAGCAAGTAATGCGTTCATAAGATGACACAGCAGCACAAACATTATATATAACTAAATCAAATTTATTTATAAAATACAGTTTGTAAACATATTAGTAAAAAATGTATTGCTCACGTTAACTAATGCATTAACTAATGTTAACAAATGAGACCTTAATTATAAAGTGTTACCAAAAGATGCATCAAGATTTGTTACGAGACCAATGACATTTGATGTCAGATCTGGTATGATGCAACTTAATGCAGCACATTTGAATTTGATGTGAAAGTTAGAGATTTGGGCGCTTAAGGGCCCTATTTTAACCATCTGAGCACATGGCGCAGGTGCACTTAGGATGTGTCCGAATCCACTTTTGCTAGTTTAATGACTTTTACTAGTTTAGGTCGGCACGCCAGGTCCATGGTCCAAAAGGGTTGTACCTAGTCTCTTAATGAGTCATGGGTGTGTTTTGGGCGTAAAGTGCAGTAAACCAATCAGAGTCTCATCTCCCATTCCCTTTAAAAGCCAGTTGCGTTTGCACCATGGCGGATTCGCTATTTACATGGCGGAATTTGCGAGCGGAAAGACTGAACGCTTCTCCAGAGAGGAATCCTTTTCATATTTAAAAATGTTTGTGTGTGCTGCTGCGTGTAAATAAGATACCCTGTGTGTGTAATAAGAAGAGTGTATGCGCGTTGTGCACCCGCCTATAGGCTCATATTACTAAACACACCCTTTAAATAACACAAAAAATACTCGTTTTTCAGTTCCTCAAAATAGCAACGCGCCAACAGTGAGCCTGAACACACCTTGTTTTCAGACCAGCAAGCCCATGGGTGAACAGATGGGCACGAGTGCATTTGCTATTTAAACAACGTGGCACTGGACATGAAAATGAAAACTGCGTCGGGCTGAAACTAGCAAAAAACACTTGTGTTGAGCCTGGCGTCACATTGCGCCGGGTGTATGATAGGGCCCTAAATGTGCGTCTGTGCATCCCAAAACATCATAAAACTTTTGGTGCCATTGGATGCTCCAAGATTGTGTCAGCAATCCAGTACTGTCACTTCACTGAGTTGACCAAAGCTGGATTTAGTGCATGAGGGTAATTTTGTTATTTTCCTTCTCAAGCTGTTAAAGGGATAGTTTACTCTAAAAAGAAAATTAATTAATCATTTACTCACCTAGTGTTGTTCTAATGCCGTTTGCCCTTCTTTCTTTTATGGGCCACAAAAGGAGAATTTTTTTTTTTTACAAAAATGTCCAAGAAAAGGTCAAATTTTAGATTGTTTTTCACTAAACCCTATCATATACCCCCAGAACACTTGGAATATATGGCACGTGTCGCATGGAATCATTCCGTGATACTTTTGTGTATTTTTTTTCTTTTTTAAAAAAAAGCTTGATGCTGGTCAATATTCACTGCCATTATATGGACGAGTGCGAGCAGGACATTCAAAAATTCTCCTTCTGTGGTCCATAAAAGAAATAAGGGCATACGGCATAAAAACAACACCAGGGTGAGTAAATTACTTAATTTTCATTTTAGGGTGAACTATCCCTTTAAGGCAAAGCTCAATCAAGTTCTGTCATCATTTACTCACACTCATGTTGATCCATTCAAAATTTTAACAATTTATATTTAACAAACAATGACTTATCTTTGCTCACAGCCCAAGCTCATAAAGCGATATATACTACAGAGCAAATCTCAACTGCCTGATATTATCATGTTCATGGATGCGATTATTAACGTTACTGTAGTATGAAGCAGAGCAGGACCGAGTGTTGTGGGAGCTGAGCAAGGCCACTGGAGCGATTGTTAATAAGATGAACACAACACGCCTCGCGAGCAGCGGGACTTTTATTATGCCACAGTCGCCGGCGCCATTTCCGCTTTTCCGGTCATGAGTATGAGGTAACGCAGCTCTGTTTATCATATTAGATACTTTTGAGTGTGTTGAAAATTATGTTATGACGTTACTCTGTGCGTCACATGTTGCACACTGCAGTAAGAGTAAAGCATTTCTGCAAAATAAAACTGGAAACCAAGGGTAACGCAGATATGACACAATTGACAGGCGACTCCCTCACACGTCCCGATTCCCTGGTTAAAATAGCAATTTTCTCACGATTTACAAATAGTTGGAAACATTTTGGATATTGTAAGTACTCAGCTGAGCAAAATATATAACACTGGCCTAGTGGTTTTTGGATATTTTACTGCAAAAATCTTACATATTGCAGCTTTAATCATAAGAAGGCAATAAACACGAGAAGTGCCAGTAATACAAAGTTGCAAAATATAACTATATTATCACCCAGCTCTTTATATGAAGTTGTGTGTATAAGTATGTCAAACTTTATTTCCATACATACACATAAAGCTCACACGCTCACTATAGCAAAATATACTATATGGCAAATGCATAATTGTTTATATCGCCACAAAATGTAAACTATATTATAGTCCAACTCTAATTTTCTAAATGCAACTACAGGGCATGAAAATATTAAGAATAAGATATTGTCCAACGGTTTCACAGACAAAGCTTAAGCCAGTCCCAGACTAAAATGCATGTTTGAGCTGTTTTAACTGAAAGCAACTTGCACTGACATATCTTAAAATATGTAAATGCTATTGCTTTGTCTCAAGATGAACACCAGTGATGTTTCATTCTAAAGCACATTATAAAAGCTGCTTAAATGTCCTAATTGAACTAAGGCCTAATCCTGTCTTAATCTAAGCCCTGTCTGTGAAACCAAGCCTATGAATATTTACATCGCGATTTTTGCTTTGAAACAATGTGCATTGTGATAAGTGCTATATAAATTTGACTTGACATATTGCTTATGTCTTTGCCTTCTTGTAGCTCAAACAGTACAGCATGACGCGAGCAATGCCAAGGTCATGGGTTCGAATCCCAAGGAAAGCATAAACTGAAAAACAAAATGTGAAATAAACTGAATAAAAACATTTGCCAAATGCATGGATATAAATATATTATAGAAATATTTCACTCTGCATATTTCGTACTGAAATGAAGCTGTCATATAACATGATGCTTTTTGTCCTTTTAGAAGCTTGACGGCTCAACAATTATTTATTTTTATTATCTAACATTAACAAAAGTTAATAAATGCTGTACAAATGTATTGCTCATGGTGTGTTCATGTTAACTAATGCATTAACTAATGTTAACAAAAAAGTTTGAATTCTCCATGGAATTGGAACTACAAACCCGATTCCAAAAAAGTTGGGACACTGTACAAATTGTGAATAAAAAAGGAATGCAATAATTTACAAATCTCATAAACTTATATTTTATTCACAATAGAATATAGATAACATATCAAATGTTGAAAGTGAGACATTTTGAAATGTCATGCCAAATATTGGCTCATTTTGGATTTCATGAGAGCTACACATTCCAAAAAAGTTGGGACAGGTAGCAATAAGAGGCCGGAAAAGTTAAATGTACATATAAGGAACAGCTGGAGGACCAATTTGCAACTCATTAGGTCAATTGGCAACATGATTGGGTATAAAAAGAGCCTCTCAGAGTGGCAGTGTCTCTCAGAAGTCAAGATGGGCAGAGGATCACCAATTCCCCCAATGCTGCGGCGAAAACTAGTGGAGCAATATCAGAAAGGAGTTTCTCAGAGAAAAATTGCAAAGAGTTTGAAGTTATCATCATCTACAGTGCATAATATCATCCAAAGATTCAGAGAATCTGGAACAATCTCTGTGTGTAAGGGTCAAGGCCGGAAGACCATACTGGATGCCCGTGATCTTCGGGCCCTTAGACGGCACTGCATCACATACAGGAATGCTACTGTAATGGAAATCACAACATGGGCTCAGGAATACTTTTTTGTCGGTGAACACAATCCACCGTGCCATTCGCCGTTGCCGGCTAAAACTCTATAGGTCAAAAAAGAAGCCATATCTAAACATGATCCAGAAGCGCAGGCGTTTTCTCTGGGCCAAGTGTGGCATGGGCAGCTTACACATCTGGAAAGGCACCATCAATGCTGAAAGGTATATCCAAGTTCTAGAACAACATATGCTCCCATCCAGACGTCGTCTCTTTCAGGGAAGACCTTGCATTTTCCAACATGACAATGCCAGACCACATACTGCATCAGTTACAACATCATGGCTGCGCAGAAGAAGGATCCGGGTACTGAAATGGCCAGCCTGCAGTCCAGATCTTTCACTCATAGAAAACATTTGGCGCATCATAAAGAGGAAGATGCGACAAAGAAGACCTAAGACAGTTGAGCAACTAGAAGCCTGTATTAGACAAGAATGGGACAACATTCCTATTCCTAAACTTGAGCAACTTGTCTCCTCAGTCCCCAGACGTTTGCAGACTGTTATAAAAAGAAGAGGGGATGCCACACAGTGGTAAACATGGCCTTGTCCCAACTTTTTTGAGATGTGTTGATGCCATGAAATTTAAAATCAACTTATTTTTCCCTTAAAATGATACATTTTCTCAGTTTAAACATTTGATATGTCATCTATGTTGTATTCTGAATAAAATATTGAAATTTGAAACTTCCACATCATTGCATTCTGTTTTTATTCACAATTTGTACAGTGTCCCAACTTTTTTGGAATCGGGTTTGTACATGGAATTCAATGTGATAAAAGCATCTACCAAATACATGAATAAAAATATTTTACTCCGTTACTGAAACAAAGCTGTCATATAACATAATGCTTTTTTGAAGCTTGACGGCTCCTGATCACTGTCTACTTCCTTTGTATAGACAATGACAGCTTGGGCAATGTGCTAAACGTCTCATTTCATAATTCACAGAAGACAGAAAGGCATGCAGGTTCGGAACAACACGAAGGTGAGTAAATGATGACAGCTAGGTTCATTTTGGGGTGAACTATTCCTTTAACTTGTCATAAAACCAGAGCTCTCAGACATAGCAAGAGTGATTTCATGTTTGATCGAGAGGAATTGGGTTCACAGTTCATCGCACAGCACATCTGAGCAGAGTCGTTCTCGACGGCGGTACAACGAGGGAGAAACATCTTCATGCTTCGGTTGAGGGACAATTTGTCTGTCAGAAAGAAGTTAGCAAATATTTCGAGGGCAAAAACTGATTCCACCAGCAATTACCGGAAAATGGAAAGAGGCCCACAAAAACACGTATTTACAGCGGCGCAGCAGCTTGAAGAGTTGTGCATTACCTCTTTAATTAGTTGTCGCTGTTAATTACAGTTGCTAAGAGCGTGTCCCATAGCAACTGCGGCAAAATGGCCCGTTTATTTAAGAGTCTCTAATGCTGCTTAGCAGATAATTGTTTGTTAATATATGGGTTTGTGCATAAATGCATGACCCAGCCTTTGTTGCAATGCTAGCTAATTCAAATGACTTTTCGCCAAAGTCACACAAGTATGAAATGTGCATGAAAATAAGGTCTCTGGCATACTTAGGCTACAATGAAAACTATTAGATGAGCACCAGTTCATAAATAATTCTGGGAAACACAGTAGGAGGGATTTGCATAGATGTCATTGTGCGTCAACAATGGACTTCATTCATTTATGATGATAAACAAACGAGCGATGCCATTTAGAGGGCACTGTATGCTTGGCCTTTTAAGAACAGGGGAAGGTGGTGCGTATAATTACATATCTGAATATGGATTGCCTTTTCTTATGTGATAATTGGATTTACTCCGAAGTGGGTTTATTCCAGCCCACGTCGACAGCAAGCCATTTAGGAGAAATATGAATTGCTCAACCTACATGCGATTCTGAATAATCACGATTCTTCAATGCTGTCGGCAAAACGCTTCTGACAGAATAAACATAAGCAAGGGTTACGCCGGAGCGACGCTGGGCTGTAATTTACTTTTATAGACGTTTGTTTTCTTCCCAACCTACGACTTTTCAAGAGCAGGACGTGGAAAACATTTTCGGGATCAGAAAAACGTTAACAATTGCAAACTCCCACCCCATGATCTATTCGTCCTGTGCCAAGAGCTGCCGGTTGAACAGAGAGATTTCATGCAAATATATATGTCTCTCATCTAAACACGGCCACTTTGAACTCGTTCCTGGAGGCATTGCAGGGAAAGATGTAGGAAACGGTGCTTTAAGCTAAATACTCTTGTTCCTCTCGGAGAGGTACAGTCTGCTGACTGGCGAATGAATCTGTGACTCTCCAATGAAGCATTATCAACACTGAGCAGCAGTTTATCACACAGAGGCGAAGTAAACAGATGCGCCACAAAGCTCGAAGGAAACCTTTCATTCTCTGTATCTCAAAGTTATTATTAGTGCTGTTTGTTCAATCTTCACTATTACTAGTGCTCAGAGTGATGAGATACAGGTATTAAACTCTGAGCCTAGCAACTTTAAAAAAAACATTCAGAACAAACCACACAGCAAACCTGGCATTCTACAACACCATAGCAACCACCCAGAATTCCCCAAAAAAGCATTATAATCAACATCCTGAAAAACCACTCAGAATACCCTAACAACTGCATAGCAACACACTAAAACACTTATAGCAACTGCATAGCAATGCCCTGGCATCATCCTATAACATCCTAGCAATTACCCAGAATACCCTAGCAACTACATAGCAACACCCTGGCAACATCCTATAACATCCTAGCAATCACCTAGAATACCCTAACAACTACATTGCAACACCTTGGCAGCATGCTTAATCTTAGCAACCACTAAGCAACAATGAGCAACCACCCAGAATGCCCTAGAAACAGCATAGCCCCACCCTGGCAACATCCTAGCAACCACTATGGAATGCCCTAGCAATTATCCAGAATACCCTGACAACTACACAGCAACACCCTGGCAGCATACTTAATCTTAGCAACCACCACTAAGCAACAACTTGGAACAACCACCCAGAATGCCCTAGAAACAGCATAGCATCACCCTGGCAACATCCTAGCAACCACTGAGCAGCATACCCTAGCAACTACATAGCAACACCTGTCAGCATCCTATAACATCCTAGCAACCACCTAGAATATCCTAACAACTTCATGGCAACACCCTGGCAGCATACTTAA
Source organism: Coreius guichenoti (assembly GCA_039654105.1). Taxonomy (NCBI): domain Eukaryota; kingdom Metazoa; phylum Chordata; class Actinopteri; order Cypriniformes; family Gobionidae; genus Coreius; species Coreius guichenoti. The sequence goes on along the minus strand of CM077190.1, from coordinate 30,936,338 downwards.
TCTTAGCAACAAATAAGCAACAACTAGCAACCAGAATGCCATAGAAACAGCATAGCATTACCCTGGCAACATCCTAGCAACCACTGAGCAATGCCTGAGAAATCGCCCAGAATACCCTAGCAACTACATAGCAACACCCTATAACATCCTAGCAATCACCTAGAATACCCTAACAACTACATGGCAACACCCTGGCAGCAAACTTAAAGGGATAGTTCACCCAAAAATGAAAATCAGCCCATGATTTATTCACCCTCAAGTCATCCTAGGTGTATATGACATTCTTCTTTCAGACAAATAAATAAAAGTTATATTATTTTTTTTATTTTTATATTTATATTTTTTATATTAAATTTTTTAAAATATTTTTTTATATTAAAAAAGTCCTAGCTCTTCCAAGCTTTATAACGGCAGTGAATTGTTGTTTTGTTTTTGAAGTCCATAAAAGTGCATCTATCCATCATATAACTGCTCCACACGGCTCCGGGGGGTTAATAAAGTCCTTCTGAACCGAAGCGATGCGTTTGTGTAAGAAAAATATCCATATTTAAAACGTTATAAAGTAAAATATCTAGCTTCCACCAGATCACCTTCCGTATTCAACTTGCAGAAAAAGTGTAGTGCCTCTCGCAGTTCAAAATGCTTACGCTACATCTGACGACATTGCACACCAATCACGCTTTTTTCCGATCTGGCGGAAGCTAGATATTTTACTTTATAAAGTTTTAATTATGGATATTTTTCTTACACAAACGCATCGCTTCGCTTCAGAAGGCCTTTATCAACTACATGGCAATGCCCTGGCAATACTTAAACATCCTTGCAACCACTGCACAATGCCCTAGTAACCACCCAGAAGCCCTAGCAACTGCACAGCAACACTCTGGCAACATCCTAGCAACCACCCAGAATAACCTAAAAACTGCATAGCAAAACACTAAAAAAGCATGGCAGTATATTTTGTGCAGACAAACATGTTCTTCAGAATATAGATAAATCTACTGCAGGTCAAATGAATGAAAACACAAACTCAGCATGTGAATAATGCCGCCTCAGACGCGTCGTTGATCATTTGCATGAGTGTCGTGTAAATTCACACCTTCAAACATGCGTCATTCTTCACTGCAAAACATGACGTGTCACAGGAAGCCCTCTGGACTGTGAACGACCCACAAGACGCTTTAACTCACCCTCATTTTTCTCCTTATTAAAGGAATTACCTTGTCAAAGCAAAGACAGAGAGGCACATCTGAAAATAAAGCAAACTGCTCAGGCTGAGGGTTTGTGGAAGAAGATGGCCAGAATGAGACAGCGGCTCGTTTACTATTATTGGCTGCAGGCTGTTCTGAACGTCTGCATCATTACTCTCGGACGTACATAAGAAAGTCCAAATGTCTGCAGATCTTCCAGAGTTCACAACCTGAATAATGCAAGAAAGCATTGCAGCACATTGCTCTCTGTCCGCTAAAGTACGTCCATTCTGGAAAATGTGCCTGTTCAAGGTGCAGCCTTGACATGTCAGTCACTGGTTATTGCTTCATTTATGATGCATGTCAGTTCATAACGAGTGCATGAAGGCAATGCACAGGGATGCAGTGCACATTACATTTACACTAAATTCATGGCTGTGTCCGAAATCGCCCCCTATTCCCTTAATAGGGCACATTTGAGTGGACAGCCATTTGTAGTGGTGTCCGAAACCATAGTGGAGGTTATCGAGTGCAATCCCATTCAATCCCAAAATGCACCACAATAACGAGTGTACAACTGATGTATGCTCAACGGCTAGAGAATACCCATAATGCACTGTGAGGGTCGCTCGCCAGAAAATGGCGCGCGCAGCTAAATCATCCATCCATTTTCCAAACCGCTGGTCCAATGTGGCTACAGCGTAATATCATACAGGTATAAATTCCTTTTTAACTGATTATTAAATTGTTTAATTAAGGTTTATACATGCCAGAGTTGAAGATAAATCTTTTCATTACTACTGGAGCTGCCAGTTTGCTAAGTTTCAAATGATTATTAAACAGCACAAACTATTCATCAAGGCAACAAGACACATCCCAATCCAATGTTAGCTTCACTTCCTGTCTCCTAAGATTCATCTGATCAATTTTTGAAGGCAGCATTGATGTATTCGTCGCTGCCTCTGATATCCCACAATCCTGTGCTTTTCATTCTGTGACAGTTAAAAAAATAAAGATGGTGTCTGAATGTTGCGGTTGGTTGTCAGTTTGTGTGTAAATGTAAATGTTTTCCACTTCTGATGTCATTGCTAGTGACAAATTACTATTGTAGTAATTAAATATTTGCTTAGTTATCATCAAAGCTCGCTCTATTTTGCTGTAGATCATTAAACATTACACTGCTTTAGAAGTCTGTCTGAAATCAGTTCCATGAGGAACCTTTGTGCGCAAATGCTGCCTGCAAAGTCATTGCTTGAGATGGCAGCGAGGAACATGTCAGCTGTTTTCAGACGCAGCCTTATTAGTGGAGTAATGTAGGGAATAGAGAATCCAACTGCTTGAGCGCTTCCATCAACAGTGTCTCCGTTCCATTATGGAAACTCAGTGGCAGGACTTCAAGACAAACACAGAAGTTCTGGAAGAAGCTGGCTTGCCAAGCAGAGAGACCAGAGGCGTCATGCCCATTCAAACCGAGGGGGCACGTCCCCCCTCAGATCTTTTATCCAAATGGATTTGAATGCAGCCTTTTGGAAAAAATAAAAAAAGATAATTAACCATATGAAGTGTACTGTACAATCACACCGGTGTGATTAGAATGTTCAGTGCTAAATTCAAATCGCACTTCTGGCGCTGAGCCAGAGGAGGACTCGCTCAGGGTACATCATATATCAACTGTTCAGTGTTTTCAACCATATAATGTTTATTTTATGATTCTTACATTTACATACAGATAAGTACTAGCAAAAACATTTATAGTTTGTAAAATATACATTATTGTATATGGAAGCAGCAATAATCCTTTCAAATATACACTGAGTGCAGAATTATTAGGCACATTGATTTTCTGATCATATTTTTTTTCCAGGGACATTTTACCAATTCCAAACCACATTAATCTTAATAACTACTATTAATTTTGTATTTAATCATTTATAAGTGATATATAATTGTTAATGAAGGCTGGAAATGAAAAACCCTTTATATTTAGGTGTGCAGAATTATTAGGCATGTTTTCTTTTACAGATAAAATGAGCCAAAAAAGAGATTTAACTCAGACTGTAAAGTCAAAAATTATTAAATGCCCATGATAAGGATACAATACTAATGCAATACTAGAAATTGCAGTTAAGGCATGACCATTGGCCAATGAAATGCTCATTGGGTCAGCAGGGTCAGGCAAAAACAGGTGGCGAAGAAAAGACACATGTTAACTGCAAAAGAATTAAAAATTAAGGTGAAGAATTAAGTGTTAAAACATCAGGAACCCTTTAGTCTCCAGCATCACCATTTTCCAGAACTGCAACCTACCTGGAGTCTCCAGAAGTGCAAGGTGTCAGGATCTCAGAGACTTAAGTTAGGTAAAGAATCCTAAAAAATTACCCCCACTTAAATAGAATCACAAGCTGAAGTGTTGTAAAATACATTAAGAAGTGTTTTGAATACAGAGGACTGTTTTTTTATAGGCTTTATAGACAGGTTGAGAGTAACTCTTGAAGGACCAGCACCACATCCTCTCGTACCACTGTTTGAAGAATTCATCTTCCAGAATCTGGCAGTAAGTTTTGGGAGTTCATTTTTAGTCCATCTCCTATCCTGAAGTCTGTTTTGCAGAGACGGACTAAAATTAACTCCCAAAACTTACTGCCAGATTCTGGAAGATGAATTCTTCAAACAGTGGTACGAGAGGATGTGGTGCTGGTCCTTCAAGGGTTACTCTCAACCTATCTGTCTATAAAGCCTATAAAAAAACAGTCTTCATGAAGTTCATGTATTTTACAACACTTCCGCTTGTGATTCTTATTAAGTGGGGGTAATTTTTTAGGATTTTTTACCTAACTTAAGTCTCTGAGATCCTGACACCTTGCACTTCGGGATGGGCAAACGATTGATTTGTCTGAAGAAAATCCCCAAAATCAATCAGCGTTTCCATCCACTGGCACCGAAGATCATGAACACATTCAAAAATTGCCGCCTGAAGAAGCATTACGTCAGCTTTGATAATGAAATTGCATTGGCTCTCGTATGTCTCGTGATCAAATGCGTCATTACTTCAGCTTTGATTGTAAAATGTCATTGGCTCTCGTGTGTCTCGTGACCGATTGCGTCATGCTAAAGAGTCGGGTGTATCTTTTGAATGAGATATGACTGAGTGTGTTCACGGAGCGGCGGGATCATCATTTCAGCGTTTAAAACATTAAGATCAACTCTGTTCTTCACATAAAGATATCGTATGACTTCAGAAGACTTGGAATGCAACATGAGTTAATACTTTTATACTGTTTTTGGTCAGTTTTTGCAATAAATACCTGTGACTGTACTTGCCTGTATTTGCCTGTTACGTGTTTTATATTGTTGAGAAGTGGGTAGGTTTAGGGTAGGAGGGGTTAGTTGCTCCAAAATATAAAAGTAGCCTATAAATATTTATAAAATCATGTCTACTTTTACAAATGCAAAGAATTATATGTGTCTTGATCTGACGCATTGGGCAAACAACTGTAATCAATGGAGTACCCTGCGCGTTGTAAAATTATGCTAAAGGGGTACCCTGTGCGTTAAAAATTGACGCCGAGGGGTCCTGCCCAAGCGTCAATATGTGACGAGTTGGAAGTGAGAACGTGTTGGCATGTTACAATGAAATAATAAGACGTGACGTCTCGTTACATTAATTCAAGGCACTGATGTTTGCCTGCAGAACGACCACTGGCTCTGCACCCCTATACCTAAACTCACTACTTCAGACTTATGCGCCCTCCAGAAGCTTGCATGCTCCATCCCAAAGAGGCACAAAATCACTATCACAGAACTTTGACTGTGACCTGCCTAACTCAACCCGAGCTGATGAGTCTGTAGCCATTTTCAAGAAACTGCTACAGACATATGTTTTTTTGTCAACACTTGACCCGAGTCACAGCACTTGCATATTGTTGATTTGATTGCTTCTTTTGTTCTCCTCATTTAAGTCGCTTTGGATAAAACTGCTAAATGATTAATTGCAAAAATAAATGCGCTAATGCTGAAGATCATCTAACAATCCTCAACAACATAAGAGGAGATTTTCATAACACATATTTTGCATATTTCCAGAAATACTCTGACAGTGATTTAAATGAATTTTGAAATTTCTGACAGATAATGCCTTGGAGTTTATTTTAGATCTAATATGAAGCACGAACACTGTCACAAGAATGTATTTTAAGAATGTTTGCTTCAATACGCTTGTGTCTGTGACTTAAGGAATATGTGATTATGTGCTTTAATATGTAGGCTACAACTTAACAGAATAACATGTTTATGCCAAAGTTTCTTTGATCACAAAGTTTTCCTAAGTAAAATTAAAACACCTCAATAAAAACAGTAAAGCTAAAGTGCTACAGCTGAACTAAATTCTGATTTCATCACAAGTGATGCATTCTGGGAAATTAAGTGCTCTTCCACCCTGTCTATCATCTATCCATCTATCTATACATCCATCCATCCATATATCTCTGTCTATCCATCCACCTATAAATCTTTCCATCCATCCATCTCTATCCGTCTATCTACCCATCCATCTCTCCATCCATCCATCCATCCATCCATATATCTCTGTCTATCCATCCACCTATAAATCTTTCCATCCATCCATCTCTATCCGTCTATCTACCCATCCATCTCTCTATCATCCATCTCTCTATCATCCATCTCTCCATCCAACCATCTCTCTATCATCCATCTCTCCATCCAACCATCCATCCATCTAATAAACAATAAAAGATAGATAAAATGTAATGCCTTTCAAACTTTTTAAAACCATCAAAGACTTTGTCAAGTTGGCAAGCAAAGTTTGTCTTGATAAACTTTTTAGTTTGCTTTTCTAGTTAAAAATGAAAGTTTCTTTAAATTTCAATGTATTTTAATTCTGCTTTCATTCAAATTGTAATTTGCTTTCTGTTTGCAAACTTTATTGCATGCATGTTTTATTGGCAAACAATAAAATGCTTATTAAATGTACACAAAATGTAAAATTTCTGCAGTATATCGGTCTCCCTCACATGCAGACATTCACAGTATGACTGCAGACTCAAACTTACAATACACAAGCGCAGATATGAATGCCTAGCCAATGCATTGCAATCACAACAGGGCTCCAGACTAACTTTTTGCCTTGGTTGCACTGGTGCGCCTAAAATTTTTCCCTGGCTCGCATCACCTTTAACGCCACAATTTCAAGGTCACCTTTTTATAACGCTCCATATACATTCATATACATTATGTAAATGACAACATATGCATTTACACAGGGATTAAAATCACAGGAAACAATGCTTTGAACATTACTATCTTAAAACTACAGTTTTAACAAAGTGTTATAAATTAATTTAAAAAATAATGAAATAATTAAAGCTGCAAACAGCGATGAAAGGGCCCTCGCACCCGGGAGCACCGCCACCCGGTGGCCTCAGGAAAACAGCGAATAGTGGGCGACATGCATTTAAGTGGGTAAATATAGGAGAAATATGGCAAAGTCACTTCAATGTGCCACACTTCCTGCTGCCAGCAGGTGGCACTTTGACTATAACCGAATATTGGCATGTAGATGTCTTCAGGCCAGGACTCTTATCAAACATGTGAAGTTTGGGGAGTATCGGACATTGTATGCCTGAGTTACAACAACTTCCTGTTTCGTGGCGTAAATCACATACATTAGCACTTAGCCACGTGTTGTATGATTTAATGTGTTTCTAGCATGTTTGGGACTTGATGGCATATTTAAATGTGTTTCTGGGAGGGAATTACAGTGTAAAGCATGCCATTTCCTGTTGCCAGCAGGTGGCGCTATGACTAACTAATACTGGCATGTAGATGTCTTCAGGCCAGGACTCTTATCAAACATGTGAAGTTTGGGGTGTATCGGACATTGTATGCCTGACTTACAACAGCTTCCTCTTTCATGGCGAAACATCAGACTTTGTCAGGTCGCCACGGACACGCCCTTCAACGAAAACTCAAGATCTTCGCAATTTAACATCACCAAAGCCTTAAGATTAGACTGACCAAACATGATGTTGTTCTGGTTAAATCTCAAAGAGGATACTCATCACAGTGTAAAACATGCCATTTCCTGTTGCCCGCAGGTGGCGCTATGGCTGTAACTGAATATTGGCATGTAGATGTCTTCGGGCCAGGACTCTAATAAAACGTGAAGTTTGGGGCAGATCGGAAATTGTATGTCCGAGTTACAACAACTTCCTGTTTCATGGCGAAACGTCGAAATTTGTCAGGCCGCCACGGACACGCCCTTCAGGGAAAACTCAAGATCTTCACAATTTAACATCACAAAGGCCTTTAGATTAGACTGTGCAAATATGATATTGATCTAATTAAATCTCTAGGAGGAGTTCGTTAAAGTACAACATCTGGAAATGGCAAAAACTGCAAAAATTTTGCAGAGAAATTTCAAAATATCTCACTTGCTGTTGGGTTTTTAGATTTTGCACCCAGGGTCTTTTTCGTAGGTATTGAGCTTTTACATGTGTCTACCGAATTTCATACTCGTACGTGAAACGTAGCTCGAACGGCGCTTAATTGAAATTTTGTAGGTGGCGCTATCCAGCCATTTTGCCACACCTAATTCTGAAACCCATATCAGACGTAAATTTATACCACTTTTGAATAATAATAGGCTGAGCAATTCAAATAGGGTCCTCACACCATCGGTGCTCGGGCCCTAATAAATAATGAAATACAACTCATAATAAATAAAAATACGGAATTTTTAATTTCCTCTTCCTGCTATATATATCATGCTTTGATGATTGTCATAATTATGTGGTAACGTTACTGATAGTCTATTGTAGGCTACGGTAGCCTATACTTGTTTATATTTCTTAATAAAATTGTGCCAGCTGGAACAAATTCTATAATGAAATTATGAATTATTACGGGTAGATCACCGCAGGATTAAAAATGGTCGAAAGTTTTTTCAAAGAGGCAGAAAGTCACTTTGCAGCAGGTACAACAAATTAACAATGATACTAACGTTAGCGTTTCAGGTAGGACAGTAGATATATCAGCAAATATCGTTCTCCAAGAGATTATTTTTGGAATATAATATAACAATGCACAATCACAGGGAGGCCGACTGGGTTCAGCATTTACTGTATCTGAGGGAAATGTTGCAGCGCGATCTGCCAGTCTCTTCAAAGGAAGATTACAAACGGCAAACGCCAATTGATTACACACGATGACTCTGTTATTTTGGTGGTGTGCTTGACGATGTGAGCACAGGACTCTTTTACTTTAATGACAGACATTTTTTTAATTTGCCTAAAACATATGGAGCTAATCCTGTTTTGTCTCCAGTTTATTGATTCTCGCGCCACATGAGCTGACACTGACAGGCGGTTGTCATGACAATGACGTAGTTTAGGGCGGCACAAGTTCACGTTCATTCTCTCACACACACACTCTCTCTCACACACTTTCAGTGAAATGGACTCACAAACCGTTTCAGCGTCGCCTTTGATACTAGGGGCTGAGGTGGGTCAGACCCGGCGTATTTTAAATCTGCTTTTATGCGGCATTGCGTCTTTACACAGGATTTTGAGCAGACACAGAGCCGCTTTAGATCAGCCTTAACTCGACTGTGTAAAGATGCCTTATGGGTCTATTTCTTTTCATTGTTCGTCGGCCGTTTTCTTGCGTTTATTTTGCTGATGCTGATTGCCATAACTGATTCTCTGGTGCTCCGGTCGCAATTTCAATCACACAGCACGGAGCAGTGTAGGCCTACAGGAATATCTGGCCCACAGCCAATCAGAGGCAAAGACCCGCCCCATCTCTGTCACTGATTGGTTTAGACCACGATATGATCCAACCATGCATGTGAGTTCCGTCAAAGGAGAACAAACGCTTCGTTCGTGGAGAGGCAGCGGTGCGACCTAGGAAAAATGTTAGTCGCACCCTTACAAATTGGTCGCACTCTAGAGCCCTGCACAAATCTATTGTATGCTGTAGAGAGCCCTTGAAAAATATTATTAAAAAGCTGAATAGAAATATTACAGAATAATAAAAGTGTGAGGACACAGATCCCTTTCAGTGGCTGTCAATGGAAAAATAGTAATACATTACAGTTACAGCATCTGTACAACACACATGCACAACTAACCAGAAAACTGATGTAAAAGACAATTTACAATAATGCTCACAGCAACAATGCAAAGACTGCAAGTGTACTTGCAGTGTATTACGAATTGTAATTGCAAGTATATAAAAGCGCATGCCTCGAGGCCGACATCACCAAGATGGGCTACACATGGAACCAGCTGGAAAAATGGCCAAAGACAGAGGAATCTGGAGTTCTGTGGTTGACTATTCTTTGCTATTCAAACACAAAAAAAGTTAGCCTTTATGGACAGTGTTTCTTGAGTGAAAGAAAATGCTGTACTTAGTCAAACATCAGTTCTTTATTTACCCTTGCATTGCATACAAGCAGAGATCTCTCCAAACTGTGCACATACTTCATTAACTATAGAGGCGGGTGGAGTTATGAAGTTTGAGGAACCAATGAAGTTACGAGGTTGTCACAACCTCTTTTAAAAGCTTTTTATTGGTTAAATATTTGTAAAAACCAACATACAGGCATAAAGGATGACCAATAGCATTAATCTTATAAAACAAAAATGACGAAATAGAGATACAAGGTTTCGGCCTGATAGCGATGATATATTCTTATCTGTAGCATTTTGGAATTTGATTATTTTCCACGGCACACCTGACAACCTGTCACGCAGGGGCGTAGAATTTAGTAGGGACTCATGGGACGTGTCCCTACCAATATCCAGTCCGTAGCAATAATTTTGATCAAAAAATTTAAATATATTTATATATAACCACTGTTGTCCAATTGTGTCTTGTGGTTTTAATGTATTACTTGTTTTATTTAACCTTTATTTAACCAGGAAACATCTCATTGAGATTAAAAATCTCTTGCAAGAGCGTTCTGTGAAAAATTCCTGGTACAAAAACGGTTAATAGATCTTGTTCTCTATTATGAGTCCTGCCTCCCGAACCCACATCGCTAATCTGATTGGCTGTTTTTTCTTTCTAATTTGTGTGAGGCCATAGTTAAATTTGGTTGTGCGATTGAGAAGCGGCTAAGCTCCTCCGAAACCTAGATGCAATAAGAAATCAACAGTTCTGTGCACGAAAATATGGGGCAAATCGTGTCACATATTGATTCAGGGACAGTTTTTTTTCAATATATGACAATCGCGGGATAAGTGGCAAACCTAAATGTGTGTGTACAGGTTTATGAGGTTTATGAGGGAACAAATGTGTATGATGCAGGATTATTTCGGATCAAATAACTCAACGGGGAATTGAATTACAGTGAAAGAGAACCGAATTACATACAAATAATTCAGAATTAATGTTTAACACCTTATCAACTATTCGTATTAGTATTTTAACAATTCTGATCAGGATATTACTTCGTGGCCAACGGTAATAATATCATTAATTTTATGTTCACTATGAGCAAGGTAACAAAATCGAACAGTTTAAGGCAGTAACTTATAAACACAAAGCACAAGACACTTAGATGAAAATTTAAACAAGACTTTATTGAACTATTCTAATACACACAAACTAATCTACCGAAACACACACACACGTACTCATTCATACAGTTGCAGGGAGATGTGATATTGTTAACGGAATAGGAATGGAGTCCCAAATGTCTTGCGTTAGACACTATTTCTTGACCGCAACCTGAGAGAATCAATATACTAGCAATTCAACCTTAGTGCGTTTGCTTTAATAAGATTTGCACCAGTTCAGCCAGAATGAGGAGAAATTGTGTACTTGTGTTTGGATGCTCCTATGAGCGCGGATTCTCTTTCGTGACGAGGTTGCTGAAGGAATCTCTGCGGTACTAATTGGCTGGCGGTCAGTTGATGTTGCATTCGAGGGACAACGCTCCGGTTGTTGAATGGATGGTTGGCTTTGCCGGGTGGAGCCTCGTGTGCCGGTTCTTGGTTGCTTGGGTCGAGCGTTGGCGTTGCTATGCAACGGTGTTTTCTCTGCGTTTCGGTGAGCGGCTGGATGCGCTTACTCTAGGAAGTTCCCTTTGGCGAGGTTCAAACGGAGTTGATGAGTTTCGGAAAGAGCTCTTGGTAGCTCTAAGGGCAGTGAAACGTGCAGGCAGGAAGGTGGCAAGGCCAGCACGAATCAAAGCAAGAGCAAAGTCACTGCAAAACCATGGCAAAAGCAAAAAGCAAGGCCAAAATGTTGGTCCTTAGTTTATAAGCGTGTCCATCTAGTCCGTCCTTGAAGGTGTCCCAGCCAATCAGATATTGTCGTGGGCGGGTCCCACGCCCACTTCTCCTGTTCTCGCTAATCATTAGCATAATGTCCACATGATAACGTGCAAGCAAACTCTTTAGCGAACTGGTAAACACTTAAAGCAACCAACTTTCATAGTGTGAATATGGTGTATCCTACATAAATCTACTTTGCATCAAAATTCTGGACATCATTTATCCATCACACAGATACCAAATAACATATATTTCCCATATATGAAGTGAAAGATAATAAAGATTTAGATGTGATAAATGTCTAGTATACAGAAAACTCCATAGGTTATATGAAACACACATAATACGTCGATACACGTTTTAAGAAACCTTCTGGTGATTACTTCCTGTAACTAAAATAAAGAAACATGGATTAGTTTTATGACTCGCTAATGGTGGGAGAGGGTGGGTCTCCGGATCTCTGGAATGTGATGTTTGTGTTGGCTCGATGCTTGTTCATGGGTAATCCCTACAATGATGACATGGGTATTACAACGTAAACATGGTTTATGAGGACGCTTTCTGTGTCCTTGTAAACCAAATGGTTTAAAAAACATACTAAACAGTGTTTTTTGAAATTCAAAAAATGCAGAAAGTTTTCTGTGATGGGTAGGTTTAGGGGTAGGGTTAGTGTAGGGGGATAGAATATAACAGTATAAAAACCATTACGCCTATGGAGAGTCCCCGTAAACCACACATTCAAGAATGTGTGTGTGTACACTTCTTTGTGAGGGGCACTTATAGTGAAAGATCGTGACAACTGGCTATTTTATGTGTGCTTACTAGTTAAAAAGGCTTATAAATCTGCCAAATCATGTTTCTATTTAAATATAGTGTTTGCACAGGTTTCTGTGAGGGTTGTTTAGGGGTGGGGCTCGGTCTTGTTGAAGTGAAAGGCCTGTTTGATCAAGTTGAAAGTCCCTTGTAAGGCTGCTTTTAGTCATCCCAGTCTCATCAGCTGAGGCTGAAAGAAGATTTAATGCTCTTAGGAGACTGAAAACATGGCTCAGAACAACAATGGCACAAGTGAGACATAACAGTATTGCCATGTCCACCAGGACAAACTGGACGTGTTTGGCTTCTTCATATAGCAAGACAGTAGACACATTGGCATTGACTATTTCATTGCACTATGAATGGAATAAGTTAAGTCTCTGTTAAACTGCCTCCTTGTCATTATTAGTTACCTGTAACATTACAGAATTCATTAATTAACACATTTTTAAGGTTTAAATTTTTAAAAACCTTAAAGGGGTCCTATAATGCCCCTTTTTACAAGATGTACAATAAGTCTCTGATGTCCCCAGAGTGTGTATGTGAAGTTTTAGCTCAAAATAACCCAAAGATAATTTTTTATAGCATGTTAAAATTGAGGGTGAGCAAAAACGTGCCGTTTTTGTGTGTGTCCCTTTAAATGCAAATGAGCTGCTGGCCCCCTTTCAGGAAGAGGGCGGAGCTTCAAGAGCTCATGTTAGCAGTTCCGATTACCTCACACAGACACGCACTGAAAATGTCAGAAACTGTTCAGCCTTTTATGTTCAAACCGGAGTCGGACAATGATGGAGAGACTCAAGAAGAAGTGACAACATGTAGAATGAGACAGGACGTTTCTGAATGGTTAGTTGATGAATTTATGTAGCTGGTGTGGAGTTAACTATCTTCAAGTCATTGATTAGCATGTTCTGTCATGATAATCTATAAATCACTCATGTGGGAACTGTTGTGAGATGCACAGAGCCAGAGAATATCTGCTGCATGAAGATAGAACAGGTGTAGTTTAGTTTAATTATGGTTATAACTTGTGTTGTCATCTTGTTTTATGACATGCTATTGCATTTGTGTTACGTACTGTATTGCAATAAATCTGAAAATAGGGATGTGACAGCTTGAGCAAACTCTTAAATGTGCTACAACAACTCTTCCTCTTCTCAACATGGCCTCACCCCCTTTGTTGCATGTTCCCGGGGGCGGGGTTTATGTCAATTTTAGGGTTAGTGATGTCACAAACCCGGGAAGAATCTCGTTGTAGTCCTTACCAGACGTTTTTTGTAGTCCTTAAAAAGCGATTTCTGTAAAATAAAATATCTCCCTTTGCTTTGAACTTTGAGCATCAGCAACATTACACACTAACTAAAGTTAAAAAAGTGAAATCATAATCAACCACCCCTTTAATAGATTATCATATTCATTTCCTGATTCCTCAGCTTCCGGGGATGTCCCCACCAATTTCAAAATCAAACATACGCCCTCACTGTCACGGCACACTATGCGCCGCGGCTCAGTGGTTGGGAAATACTGGGCTAGAAGCGTGTGCATTCACTCATGTATGTAGAATGTAGGAATTTATTTTACCAGAGTAACATGGAAAAGTGTGGGGAAATTCTGATGCAGCACATATGTTCGTATGGTTGAGAATATTCGCCTTCAGAAGTGTCTGGACAACAAACGATCGTACTTTAATACTTCCGACCTGACCAGCACTTCCATCTATTTCAAAAATTCTGGAAAACAAAAGGAAGCCCAGGACAACTGGTTATTATATTTCTTGAGAAGAAAAACATAAAATTGCACAACGGCTATGACTGTATGAAGAAAACAAATTAGAACTCCAAAACCAATTTAGGTTTCTATTAACGTTCCAGCTTCTGTTCTGTTCAAAAGCTTCTGCGCTGGAAGAATTGTATTTTTTGGGGTTTCCGCTGCTAGAATTTCTTGAAGCTCTCTGTAACTGGACTGATCACTCAGAGAGATTCATGATTGTACCCGTTTATCCAGTCCGAGTTGCCAAGATGGGTCAATTATCCTGTCTCAGCCGGCTGGAATGCACCAAAGCTGGTCAAGAAGCTTGTTTGTGTTATTCAGGCAGAGGTGGGTAGTAACGAAGTACATTTACTTCGTTACATTTACTTTTAAGAGTAGATTTAAATGTGGTTACTTTTACTTTAACGAGTACATTTCTAATGAAAACACTGTACTTTTACTTCGTTACACTGGGCGACGAGTTACTGGGTTACTTTAGTTTAATGCAATACATGTTAAGAAATACATATAGTTATACTATTATTGCCTCTTTTTCTAGGCATGAGCGATGCCCCATTCACAAATGAATCACTCTTTTGAGTCGATTCTGTGCAAAGACTTGATCAAACAAGTTGGCAAAACTGTCTGAATTGGTTCGCGAATCGGTTTGAATGATTTGTTCGGTTCCCTGAGCGCACTGAATCGTTTCTCACTTGTAACAGGAAATTTAAGAACATCAAGAGCGTTGGATGAAGTGTCCGTGGACCTAACTTTACAGTCAACTGAAAGCAAATCTGCAAATGCATCCGATTGTTTGCCAGCGATGAACATCTTTACTGGTTGAATGCTGTTTGTGAACGAGCTACCTTCGATTTCAATTAATTCAGGTAATACATTTTACAACCAAACATATTATTAAGCCACGATACCACGACTACAAAGTATGACATTACCAGTAATATTTGGACATATACCTCAATTTATAGCTGGATGAACACCCGCCTTCCCGCGGTAATTTGTGAGTATTGCGCAGTGGCAGCGATCTGCTCGTCTTGACAACGAATGTCTTTGCTTAGACACAGTTAAAGGGTTTGTTCATCCAAAAATGAAAATTACCCCATGATTTACTCCCCCTCAAGCCATCCTAGGTGTATATGACATTCTTCTTTCAGACGAATACAGTCAGAGTTATATTAAAAATGTCCTGGCTAATCCAAGCATTATAATGGCAGTGAATGGCAGCCCAAAATATGACGCTCAAAATAGTGTATCCATCCATTAAAAAAGTGCTCCATACGGCTCCAGGGGGTGAATAAAAGCCTTCTGAAGCGAATCGATGGGTTTTTGTAGCTTTCAGCGGACCACCTTCCGTACTCAACTTACTTAAAAAAAGCTTTTAAATAACACAAATAAGAGTAGGGACAACAATGTTCTTCTTTTGGTTTACTGCGCAATATGAATTACCAAACTCTATGAACACAGGTCTTTTGGACAATGAACTGGCCAACCAAAAACTAACCCAGAGTTAATCTCTAGAGTGGCCAAACAGTGCTTATTCCTGAGTTTACATACAACCCAAAACACTACAGTTCCCTTTACGTGCCTTTGAACGCAAAACTCTGCAGGTTCACTTTATTTCATTGTCTAATAATCCAAAATGTTAATATTATACAAAGCAAAGGACGTGCAATGATTTTTGGGCTACAGATGCCAGAAATAATGCTTGTCTCTTCTGTGTTTGTTGCAAAGATATCTAATTATGATAATAATAACAATTTAAATTCAATATCTATCTAAATACTAACATGTTATTGTATTATTGTTATATAGGCTATGTATGATACAAAGTAACTAGTAACTAGCTACTTGAGTAGTTTTTTTATTGGATACTTTTTTACTCTTACTCAAGTAACTATTCATATTAGTACTTTTACTTTGAGTACAGTTTTTGGATACTCTACCCACCTCTGTATTCAGGCTATATTTAGTTTGCTTATCACCACTGAACAACACTGGATTCATGCATGAGGGTGATTCTCTCATGTACCTTCTTCTCAAACTTTAAAGCAAGAGATCCAAAACACCAAATTGACCATCGTTTACTCTCCTTCAGGTCATTTCATTCTTTCTTGTGTAGAACACAAAAGGAGATAGTTAGGCAGAATGTTTCTTATGCGTCTTGGTGCGCCATTTTTGAATATGCAAAAGTGATATAAATTTAACAACTTCGTTTTTAAACACTGCATTTTTAAAATGCAAAAGAGAAGTAATAGCGATGCAATAAAAGAACCACTTTGGGTTCCCAAAAGAAGCTTTCAGTGGAAAGTCCTTAAAAGAACAATTTTGTTTTAGTGAAGAACATTTTAATAATCTAAAGAACCTTTTCCACTATAAAGAACATTTTGTTCAGTGCAAAGGTTCCATGGATGTTCAGGGTTCTTCATGAAACCAAAGATGCCAATAAAGAACCTTTATTTTAAAGAGTATCTCACATAAAGCAATTAAATATAACTTGGAATAGAGCTATAGGGCCCTATGAGATACAGTATGTTTTATTTTTCCCAAATTACATTTTATTCTTTTCCAAAATTCCATGTCTTTTTTTTAGATTCCATTTTAATTGTTTAATTAAATGGTTTAATTCTCAAAAAGAATGTCTAATCAATTGAATTCATAAAACTTCAATTTAACAATAATAATAGTGCCATATGAAATGTTTTATTTTTTTCAGACATTCTGTGTTGTCTGTTGTTTTATTTCTGGATTTATGATTTAATACAAATGTTTTGTGATTTAATACAACTGTATCAAAAATTGTGGTAATCAAATGAATGCACAAAACTTTAACAATT
Organism: Coreius guichenoti; assembly: GCA_039654105.1. Lineage (NCBI taxonomy): Eukaryota > Metazoa > Chordata > Actinopteri > Cypriniformes > Gobionidae > Coreius > Coreius guichenoti. Next base: position 30,919,439 of record CM077190.1, on the reverse strand, counting down.
TAATTAATCTTTTGAAATGTAAATGAGTTTCTTTAATTTTTTGGCAAATAAAGTGCTGCACAACAGAAGTTCAGTGTTTACATCAAAACATGGATTTAATAAACTGTATTATTATTATTATTATACATTCTACTGTACAGTAGATTTCTGTCATAATTTCTTCAAATTAAACGAAACATTTATTTTGGAGGGTTGTTATGAAGAGCTTTGAGTTTCTGTGTGTATCTGTCAATAGTTTTCTCAAATGAAATGGTGATATGCTGCTGAAGCAAGTTCATGTCGACTGCCCTCATACAGTGATGTAATAACAGTCACGCTTTAATATTCACAGACACTAGTCCATATCACAGTTTGATTAATTGTACAGCCTTACTTTTGATTAATTCATCCAAATTTTTGCCAAATTCTGTGACATTGAATCACACATTGAATCATGAATAAATAAACAAAAACAGTCTATTTAAAAATTATTTAATTAATTTGAATTGTTTTATTTATTTCTTTTTTAAAAACGAATGAATGAATGATTCAATGACTCATAAAGACTTCACTTGTTTCTGAATGAATTTGCATTTTTCAAGGAATCTCTTGAATGAATGATTCAATGACAAATACATTTTTTAACAGTCACTTGTCGCCACCTACTGGTGTAATGGTGTAATTGATGCATTTTTTTAGATGACAGGTGACTTACTTGCGTGACGCAACCGTATAGACATCAGTGTTTATATCCGAACTATAAACTTTTATCCCAGTACTTCTGTGATAATTTGAATTATTGTAAAACAGAAATAATGATACTGTGTGGTTGAAAAGATTGTTTGTGAAGCTGTTTCATAGCTGCTCTCTCTGAGTCAGCGGCAGCGTGAACGCAGATTTGAATGTTCAGCTGTGATCTACATGTTATACAGTAAATTCCATTTTTATGACTGGATTCCGAGATTCCGTCTGTGTTTTCCGCATCACAGGCTCTAAATATAGCGCACAAGTCATACAGACAACTTTTATGGTACTTTTGTTTTGTCACTTTTGGAGCACAACGGCAACCATTCATGCTCATTGTATGGAAAAGGGCAGCATGAACAAACATCTCTTTTTGCGCTCTACAGAAGAAAGAAAGTTATACAGGTTTGGAATGACATGAAGAATTTTCCATTTTGGGTGAACTATCCCTTTAATAAATAGAAAGAAATGGAGATGTTTGTGTTTTTGACAGAGTAGTGTCAGGCCAAAGTCAGAGATTCTTACTTCATCCTGTTCCAAGGACTCAGATTTTCTCATTCACAGATCCGAGGCAGAAAGCCAAGACGACGCAAAACACCACTAAACGTCACGCCAACGGCAGAGAAGAACTCTTGAAAAGGTCTTCCAAAAATGCAATGATTTATAGCAAAGCAAGGCCAAAATCTAAATTCCCAGCAGGTGAGTCGGAGAGCAGTCACATGAAACGGTTAGAAAATATGGTTTTGAGGAATAAGATTCAGCTCCTGGAGCATGTCTGCTTCTCGCTGCAGTTATTGATCACACAAACGGGGAGGAAATGTCAGTGGTTTCATTGTCCTTCAGTTTAGTTTGGCCTTTGGTGTCAAATCCTATTAAAGAAAATCACAGCACTCTTGCTGTCTATCAAGCCGTCAAAATGCCACGAGTCAGACGGCACCTGTGGCATCACATACAGAATCCAAAAGACGCTGAATGCTCGTCCTTTCTCCACTTAATGCTAACTGTGAATGTTTTTACATTTCAAACAGCTCAAAGATTGCTTTTTCAAGGCTCAAAAGACTTTACAGAATTCTGAAGTTTTGTTTTATCCTATAACACCAAATTTTGAAGGCCTCTAAACTCTCAACACGATCAAAACTTTGCTGAAAAACCTGTTGCACGGCCTTCTGACGCCTGATTGATAGTTTATACGTTTTTAGCAAGTAAAAGGCTTTTCAGTGGTTCCCGTGTGTTTTTGTGAAATCTTGACTGATTTTATAAAGTAAACGCAAGAATAACTTTTATATTGCTAGTAATATTTCAAGATGAACATTTACTGGACTGAAGCAACTTAGGTTTACTTCATTATCCATACATAATTTTTTTTTTTAGAAAAATCATTTTAAAATATGAGTATCAAATATGATCCATCAGACTTTTGAGAAACGTTTATCTGTTCATCTCTCAATCATCATTGTATTGCATTTACATTATAAAACTACAGAGCTTTGATCTTAAAACTAAGCATTTTAATATCATCTTACTAAGACATTATTGGGAGATATAGAGTGACGACTGATATTTATATGCATTTTATGCAAGTAGTCTGCTATACTGTTATAAAGATCTCATTGATTTACAATACAAGTGAATTTCATCTCACTTTCTGGCCACTAAATTGCAGTCTGAGCTCCATATTCTCACTGTATAAGCCATACAAGCCTGATGTATCAAATATGATACTCAACATAAAACACATATGCAAACTTCTTTTTTTATTTTAAAAAATAGATTTTAACTATTAATCTGAGTATTATTTCATATGTCAGGCTTTACAGGGTTAAGTATCAACATGTTTCTCCTAAATGTAAAGAATAAAAATGGATCCAAATGAGTCAATAGTTGTCATAAGAGAACAGAGATACAGAAGTAAAGTGAATAGCAGCTCATTTGATGAGAAATGAATATTGAAATCTCAGACTTTTGACTGTAGTGTTAAGATTTCTTCTAGGAGACCTGTGGCTTAAACGTCTGAAAACTTCACCAAAAGTTTCCATTCACTCTCTGGAGGAGAAACAACTGAGATATTAATTGACTTTTTTTTTTCCTATGGTTAATCTCAAGTTTAAAAGTCCCCTGAAGGATCCAATCGTACCTTTTCTCAAGCAGTAATGCAATCTGAAAAAGTACAAACCAGCGCTCTTTTCTTCATTCTGCGGCCATTAGCTAAATATAAAGGTGAATGATTTTCTCGTCTAATATCCAGCGTGAGCCAAAGGTAGCTCCTATGAGGATCTGAAAGTCAGCGAAAGTATGAGGTAAATTAGAAAATAACAACCCGAGCAAAGGAGCAGCCATCAGCGAAACCCAAAGACGTTCAGCAGGACGGATGTTGTGGCGCTCTGATACAGATAACCTTGTAGAGGTGATGAGAGCTTGAAAAATTTCGAAGTATTTGTTCTTTAAACACACCGTGGACGTGCTGAAGCAGCATTTATGGTGCAGCGTGCTTGGCTGCATTTGATTGTATTGATTTCATTATGCAGTTTTGTTGTCCGTACACACACACACACGACTTGTTATTAAATTATTCATTGCATCCCCTTTACAAATGAGAAATTGAACATTTTGAAAAGAAGACATCAATTCAATAGATGCAAGATGCTGATAATGTACAACACTGACTGAACTAGCGAGAAATAATTGTTTTGCTTAACGGTAATCTATACGTGCGATCTCTCTATTAGCTGCGCTCAAATCAGGGGCGGCACTGAATGAGCATGTTATGCAAATGAGTTTCTTCACGCCTCATAAGACATTAAAGTAATATATTAGATAGCAGGTCAAAAGGTCAAATGTGTAAATATTTAATTTAATATCTCAATGTGATTCACTAAATTAAAATATATACTCAATGAATATAAAACATTATGACTACCTGCCTAATATGCTGTTTGTCCTCTGCATGTTGCCAAAACACCGCTGACCTGCTGAGGCATGGACTCTACGAGCGTCCTGAAGGTGTCCTGTGGTCACAAAGACTTCAGCAGCAGATCCTTCAAGTCCTGTAGGTTGCGAGGTGGAGCCACCATGGATCGAACTTGTTGGTCCAGCACATCCCACAGATGCTCGATTGGACTGAGATCTGGGGAATTTAGAGGCCAAGTCAACATCTTGAACTCTTCATCATGTTCCTCAAACCATTCCTGAACAATGTGTGTAGTGTGGAAGTGTCATTATTCTGCTGAAAGAGCCACTTCCACCAGGGAACACCATTGTCAGGAAGGGGTGGACCTGGTCTGCAGGTCTGTAGGTAGGTGGCACGTGTCAAATTGACGTCCACATGAATGGCCGGACCCAGGGTTTCCCAGCAGAACATTGCCCAGAGCATCACACTCCCTCCACCGGCTTGTCGTCATCCCACAGTGACACGTACACGGCCGTCCATGCGATGTAGAAGAAAACAGGGCTCATTGGAGCAGGTGACCTTCTTCCACTGCACCAAGGTCCAGTTGCCTGGCCATAAGAGTTTGGCCCTTTTCAAAGTCACTCAGATCTTTATTCCTGCGCATTTCTCCAGCATCCAACACGTTGATTATAAGAACTAATTGTTTGCTTACCATCTAATCCAGACCTTAATATGTGGCTTTAGGAGAAGATCAATGATATTCGCTTCACTTGTTCACTTTGTTGCTTATTCAATAATTACAATGGACTAAGGCAATGCAATTTTTTAACAATTTGTCAAAAACCTCAGAAAACACTTTTAAATGTACATTAAACACTAGCAGATTTACTCAAAAAACATATATTATGTAAGTGCAACTGTAACCAGTCCTACTCAACCCGATCCGAGGGGGATTTGAAAATGTATTTGAAACTAAATTAATGAGGATAAGTCAATAAATACTGATACAAAAAAACATAAGAAATTATATTTATTTATTATGACTGATTTTATTTGACTTGCACAATACGGACCGATGCACACAGAGGATAGGTTTGTGTTGATGAGCTGCTAACAAAGTAAGTTTATTCACATAATGTTGTCTCTCTTAAAGGGGACATATCATGAAAATCTGACTTTTTCCATGTTTAAGTGCTATACTTACCAACCCAGAAAATGTGAAAAAGGACAACCCATTATCTTTGTTTTGGTAAGCCTTTTTCTGCAAGCATGTGAAAAAACGAGCCGCTCAGATTTCTCTCCCTTTCTGACATAGGAAGGGGATTTATTATAATATTAGCGCCCTTTTACTGTTCCATATTAGCATAGTTTCCGCCCTCAGTCAGTTGTACACTGTCCACCATTTTCTCTGCGCTCGAGCAGTTAACGTTATAGCGACAACAATGTCTTGTAAGCAATGCAGGTGCATTGCCTGAACGAGGGACAATTCAAGGCAGGTTTTGCTAAAAAGTTAAAGCTCAAGGATGGATCAGTACCAACTATTCGTGATCCAGCTTATAGTCTCCGGAGCGACACTGGTCACGGCAGCAATGAAAGGGAGAGCGCGCACTTTATAATAGTTTATCTGTGTTGTTTTACGGATATAAAGTTTACCAGTTTATTAAGCACCACTGAAAAGGCATATGGTCTGTATATATTTGTTTGCTGTTAGTTGTAACGAGTGTTTTTGTGTAATTTGCGGTGTATGCTGATGATAATGCAAGGGAGAGAGAGTGTTTATGGATAAGACTTTAATGCGCACTTCTTGCACTGTGTTTTATTCAGCTCTTACAGTGATGTTCTGGAGTGAAAACAGACGCTTCATCTTTTGTGTGATGTACAATAAACTTAATAAAATTAATCAGTAAAGTTTTGGCCATCATTCGGTCAGGGTCCGCTACAACGCGCTTGTACTAATAGTGGATAAAAGCAAGATGGCAACATAAGTTAAAACCGGAATTAAACTATACCTCTCCATGCAGCATATATTCCCTGGCTCTGTAGGCATTATTGTCCGAGTCCGGTTCGAACTGAACACGTTAGTTTCTGACATGTTCTGTTGTTGTTGTTGTTGTTGTTCCACAAGCTATTGAAGCTCCGCCCTCTTCTTGAAAGAACAGGCAGGGAGCAGCAGCTCATTTGCATTTAACGGGACATACACAAAAACGGTGTGTTTTTGCTCACCCCAAAAAAGTGGCAATTTTAACAGGCTATAAAACATGATCTGTAGGGTATTTTGAGCTAAAACTTCACATACACACTCTGGGGACATCAGAGACTTATTTTACATCTTGTAAAAAGGAGCATAATATGTCCCCTTTAAAATATAAGCGAGTGTAAATGTCAGCATTATCATATATGTCTAAAGGATTGAAGTCTGTTGGGTAAAATAAGAGCTTATTGATGCAGTTCAGTACGTCTGCTGTTTTATTCCAACCGTTACTCCTGATCCGAGGCTTCCATAAATATTTAGTTTATACGTAGAGTTGTGTTTCAACTAAGTCTAATGGTGCAACACAAAAGTATGTAGTAGTGCGTAAGTTGTAAATTAATGCTCATTTACATCAAAACTAGGCTAAGTTGTAACTTACACACAGCTGGTGCAACCGGCCCCAAGGGAGTGAGGTTTACACGCACAGCTTTTACTGCCCTACGTCCATTGCACTCACCCCCCTAAACCTCACTCCCATCCGCATCACAGCACCAAATGTAACCGGTCCTACTCGACTCACTCCGAGTGGGATTCGAACCAGGGTCTCAGGCGTGGGAGGCAGGCACTCTAACAAGGCCTCTAGCGTCAGTTGCTAGCGCGCCTCCTGAGATCAGGGGAGTGAGGTTTACATGCAGATCTCTTAATAGCCTAAGTCACACAACCACTTGGAGTAACAATCTTGGAGTAATAAAATGGAGTGAAAATCTTTTTTTTTTCCAGTGTACATGCTATTTATTTGTATTAATTTATCAGTTGCTTTTATCTAAAGCAACTTACAAATAAGGAACATTGCAAGCAATTTATTAAAGAGAACAATTTTTGCAGTGCATAATGGGAAGTTATAAGTATATAAGTATATAAGTATAGTTATAAGTATAAGCTAGATAAATAGCCTGTGTAACCTGTGCTATAAAGATCTGATGGCCAGTCAAGGCATAAGAGATATTTTTACCATCTGTTAACTGGTTAGTCCACCCCAAAGTATCCTCTTGGACCCTTAAAACACTTCAAATCAGTATGTGACACTGCTGGGGAACTCAGCGCTTTTTTCAGCTCAATTTACTCGGTTGTATCTTAATTGAGATCTTAACACTGTCCAACAGAAAGCAGTAAAACATATTTAGCAGTGCTCAGTTCTCTGTGAGAAAAAAAGAGAAAGGCTAAAATTAACATTAAATGAATTTGTGGGCAATTTTTGAACAATTTATGTTAATTGAGACAGTTAATCGAGAACTTTTGCACAGTGTAGGACGTGCTGTTTCTTAAAGGTGCAGTAAGCGATTTCTAAAAAAAGCTGTTGAAAGTGGATCGGATTGAGCAGCACAACACACTTGCAGCCAATCAGCAATGGGGGGCGTGTCCACTCATGATGGGGGAGGAGAGAGAGTGAGCAAGAGCAAGATTTAAAGAAAGACTGTAGAAAGAGAGATGGCTGAGAGACAAAGGTGTCAAAGAGACAAAAGCTCAAAGGAATATCACTGGGAAAAGAATGGTTGTGTTTGAGCTTTAGGACCCACGTTAATAGAAGAAAAAGCAAGAAGGCCTGAAAACGGACACCGAGGTTGCGTCGTTTCTGCTCCATACGTGAGTAACACTGGTTTTGCTGTTTCACAGAACCCAGATATGCTGTTGTTGTAATGTTAGCTGTAGTAACAGGACAGTTTGAGTGTCTGGAGCTGCTGGCGACTAACCAACTCTTGCTTGTATATACTCTTGTGTACTGTATGTTCATTTCTTGTTCTTCCTTGCCGTTTGTTTGACATCTTTGCTTTATTTTTCGCTGAATTATTTTTTTTTGTTTCAGCTATGATAGAGAGATCCACTCTTGCATTGTATTTTGGGGGTGGAGCAATGAAGGGAGGGGTAGTGTTTCTCAGAAAATGCTTATTGCACTAATTATTTACACAAAATATATACATTTTAGTGGTGCTGGTCCCACTTTATATTAGGTGGCCTTAACTACTATGGTACTTACATCAAAATATAAGTACAATGTACTTATTGTGTTCACATTGTATTGCAAAACACTTTTGCTGCTATTGAGGTGGGATAGGGTAAAGTTAGGGACAGGTGTGGTGGTATGGGTAAGTTTAAGAGTAGGGTTAGGTGTAAGGGAAGGGTCAACAGTGTAATTATAAATGTAACTACAGAAATTAATTACAGATGTAATTATATGCAGGTAATTTTTAAAATGTAAGTACAATGTAAAAACATGTATGTACACAATGAGTGCATTGTATCAAATGATTAATCTAAATGTTAGTACATAGTAGTTAAGGCCACCTAATACAAAGTGGGTCCATGGTGCTTGCTAAAGCAATCATCACTATTACTATTGCTCACACGCAAGGATCAAAACAAATTAAATTCTGTTTAATTTAAAGTTATTTCAGCACTTGATACTGTATAAAGCAGTCTTAGAAGTTTCGCCGCGCCACTGACCTTAATTTATAACTGACTGTTTTCTTTTTGGTCAACCATACGGATTCGTTCGCTCGTGGCCTTTTTCACACAGCCATCTTTTGTAGAAATTGAAATAAAATGTTTAATCATTCGGCATAAAATGTCATTACAGTTTCTGCAACAGTTCACACGGTGACAGATTGAGATGTGTGGTGTTTGGTTGCAAGAAAGAAAAAAAAAACCCCCAGATTTGATTCTTTTCACTCAGCTGAATGCGTCTAGCCGGGGCTTTGTAAGTGCTGTTTCTTTGAGATGAAATGCCCCACTCTCATCTTCTCCAAAATAATCACTTTTATGTCGTGTTATATTTCATGCCTTTCTTTTCATGATGAATGATACACACAGGATGCTGGGGTTGGAATGGCTAAAGATGCATAACTCTTCAGTGAACTCACTAGATGTTTAGACATCATAACTCATAGATTTTAAAACTCAGACATTACTAGACAATTCTGGAACGTATATATAATAGAGTGGCAACTGTTTCAATGGCCTTTTTTCATAAAGTATTTTCCCCTTTCATTTTATCCACAGGGATTTCAAAACAATTAAAACATGAGACAAAATATCTAGAATCACATTACAAACTTTAATTTTAAACAAAAGAAATTATACAAGATCATTACAAGTCCTTTTACCTAATCCATGTACTTATACGTTCTTACTGCTTATATACTGTATATATGTATTCTTTTCTCTATGGAGGAAGAAAATGGGATTTTACTTCCAGAAGCCAATTGTTGCGTTCTACTGTGGCACATCAAAATTAAAGGTCGAAATGCCACGCTTAAGAGTTTTATTTGGTCACTGTTGTCGTCTCTCTGGGGTTTATTCACTTTTTCACTAGCCTATTGTGGTTCCTCCTCATGGGACACATGACCACATGAGCGCTCAAGTTTGATTCGCCATGAATTATCTCCAGACCATATTCCCTGCACTCATAACTCGACCTACAAACACAGATAACATTGAGCTTCTCAAGGGGAGACTTCATATGTACAAAACAGGAAGATTTCTTATCCAGTCCTGATTTATTACGTCTGAATATTTTGTAGTATGTGCAAATACAACACTTTTAAAACACAATAGAAGTCTATTAACTTTACAGTCAATTAACTCAAAACAGAAAATATTTTAAATCACAATAGTCTCATGTTAATGTGTAAATGTCTATTAAAAAAAAATTATAATAATAAAAAAAAATATATATATACAGCGATCAGGCATAACACATGATTATTTCTTCATCACGGCACCTGTTAGTGGGTGGGATATATTAGGCAGCAAGTGAACATTTTGTCCTCAAAGTTGATGTGTTAGAAGCAGGAAAAATGGGCAAGTGTAAGGATTTGAGCGAGTTTGACAAGGGCCAAATTGTGATGGCTAGACGACTAGGTCAGAGCATCTCCAAAACTGCAGCTCTTGAGGGGTGTTCCTGGTCTGCAGTGGTCAGTATCTATCAAAAGTGATCCAAGGAAGGAACAGTGGAGAACTGGCGAGAGTGTCATGGGCGGCCAAGGCTCATTGATGCACGTGGGGAGCGAAGGCTGACTCATGTGGTCCGATCAAACAGACGAGCTACTGTAGCTCCAATTGCTCAAGAAGTTAATACTGGTTCTGATAGAAAGGTGTCAGAATACACAGTGCATCGCAGTTTGTTGCGTATGGGGCTGCATAGCCGCAGACCAGTCAGGGTGCCCATGCTGACCCCTGTCCACTGCCAAAAGCGGCAACAGTGGGCAGATCAGCATCAGAACTGGACCACGGAGCAATGGAAGAAAGTGGCCTGGTCTGATGAATCACGTTTTCTTTTACATCACGTGGATGGCCGGGTGCGTGTGCGTCGCTTACCTGGGGAACACATGGCACCAGGATGCACTATGGGAAGAAGGCAAGCCGGCGGAGGCAGTGTGACGCTTTGGGCAATGTTCTGCTGGGAAACCTTGGGTCCTGCCATCCATGTGGACGTTACTTTGACACGTACAACCTACCTATGCATTGTTGCAGACCATGTACACCCTTTCATGGAAATGGTATTCCCTGGTGGCTGTGGCCTCTTTCAGCAGGATAATGCGCCCTGCCACAAAGCAAAAATGGTGACACTTACATACTGTTAATATGACCATGTTATGATACATTATGATAAATATCAGAATATTCTTGTGCATGAAAACTGTCAATGTCACCCAGTGGACTGGCTCATAAACTCTAAAACTTTCACTTCATCATATTAGAACATCCTCAATCCGTGGTGATTTTAATGCACAGACGGTTGCTGCTGCACTTTCTTTGAAGCCGTTTGAACAGGAAGGAAAACTGCATGGAAAGGATAAAAGGGCCATCAAACAGCTGTGTGCTAAAGAGGTCACCTCTCTAGTGTGCAGTCATAAGCTGTCTGAAGGGGAACAAAGTTACCAGGACACCATCCAGCAGCGGACAATGTGCAGTTTAGTGTGGGAAGCTTGACTTGATATATCACAGAAAACTCTAGACTCCCACATATTGTCTTAAAGACAGATGCTACACTGAGCTCGTGGGTCGACATAAATGGATCTTTCTGCAGCAGGTAAGTTGCTCGAGCTACAGCTGAGATTGAGTTCTGTGGTACAACGCCGTCTGTCAGCTCTCCTAGTCCTTACAGTACGCTTTACAGCAAAACTCCACAAATCAAGTGATAAAAGTGTTATATTTGAACGTTTATATTTGAAATCCTCATGTAACAGAGTCAACACCAGCCTGACAAGCAGAAAACTCATTAAATCGAGTTCCTGAAATAATCTCTTGATGATAAACATTTAAAGACAGACGTATCATGAGTTCTAACACTGTTAATGATGTTATATGCTTCAAAACCAAAGATAATGCAATAAGAAAACCTGAAAATATAAAGGAATTTCAAAAGTGTGATTTTCAGGTATTACAATTGTAAAAGGTTGTGGTGAATTTGTGGAAATTACTATATCAATACATTTTTTCTAGTTTTTCTAGTTCAAGTGTTTGTGAGTACAATACAATATATTTCAATCATGACCACTGTCAAAATAGTTTTAGCATGTTATGAATATGGCAATGTTAATGTATTTGGTCTTGGTGGACTAGATCTGTTATGCTGCTGCTGCTGTTGATTGGTGAGCAAGTATGTATTTGCTACTGCTAATAAGGCATCTTTACACAGCAAAGGCGCCACAGAAACCAAATCTGAAGCGGCATAAAATCACAAAAATATGCATTTATACAGACTGTTTAATGCTTCTTTGAAGCGGCATAAATGCATTTACACAGGAATTAAAATAAAATCGCGGGAAGTGTTTAATTTAAAAATAATGAAATAAAACTCAAAATAAATAAAAATACGGAATTTTAAATTAATTTCCGCTGCGTGCATGCGTTCCTTTGTCATATGTGGTAGGGTACTGATATAGTTATTTTATATTTCTTAATAAAATTGTGCCAGCTGGTCCAAATGCTACAAAGAAATTAATTATTAGACCGGGTAGATCACCGCAGGATTAAAAGTGGTCGAAAGTTTTTTTCACTGAGCCAGAAAGTCACTTTGGAGCAGGCACAACAAATGAACAACGTTAGCGTTAGCGTTTCTGGCAATACAGCAGATGACACCTGAAGTGTGAAATATAGTTCTCAAGGAGATGATTTTTGGAATATAATATATGAGCAATATCACATGAGTAGCAGTGCGATATGGCTGTATATCAGCACGGCTGCTGATATACAGCCATATCGCATGGCTACGAGTGTGATATTGCATTTATACAACAGCTCGACGGCACAATGGAGTAAATGCACAAGAAACTACAACGGAGAGTATTTAAACACACTCGTTTTTAAAAGTAGTTTTGTGCAGAACTACTTCCTTCCGCCATGGATTTAAATCTCAAGTTGACAGTTAAACAGTTGCCACTTCATTGAAGCTTATTGTGTAGAGTATTATGAGAGAGAGATCGACTAAACGAGTGTATTACCTGCATCTGATATAGCATTCATTCTTCAGGTCGATGTCCATAATAATATATCCATTAAAAAATCTGTTTGAATGTCCGCTGAAAAAGCGGTATCTTTGTCTTTGTCCTTTTAAAAGATTGACAGCGCTGAAACAACTTCCTTGTTTACAACCAGTCACTCATAAAGACAGTCTTTGCCGCCATCTAATGGTTTAATAACGTAACTGTCACTAAAGTCGACTATTGCAATCACTGACGGACCCTTTCTCAATACCAAATACGGCATATTTATAACATAATATTAATTGAACAATAATATTTAAATGAACAACAATAGCCATTATAAAAGACAATAGGAAATAAAACACAAGCAAACCATTCAGTCCAATGTACAAAAGCAGCGCTCAGTAGGCCATACAGGACTTAAGTTAAATATAGCCTAAATATAAAGTTATGAAACTTAATTTTCCCCTTAACCAAAATCGATTTGCTCTGGAACATGTAATAGATTAATAAGACCAAAGATTGTCTGTTTGATATACCCCAAATTACTTATCTGTTTAACCATTATCTACATAAGAGACAGCGGCAAATTCCCAAAGGACTGGCCGAGATGAAGCTGTTCTCTGCAGGTACACGAGCGCTGAACGGCCATTGACGTCCTGGAGCTCGCATCTACGAAAGCGTCTAAACAAATTATAAAATAGGTGCTATGTTTATATATGAGTCATATATTTGAGGTCTAAATAACTACATTCTCGCCTAAAAAACTGTTAAAACTACATTTCGTGACACAACAACAGTAGTATTTTTGAAATTTATGGTGGATTTGCTCGACCGCCCTGACAGTCGCCGCAAGCGGAGTGATACAAGCGGTGAAACGGTTTGAGTGATGATACTGGGTGAATATCGCATGGCTGGAAAAGGGGCTTAGCCAATCAGATTGGAGAACCAGAAAGCACTGTTGTATAAAATATAATATTAAGAAAAAAAAAATGTTTTTAACTTAAAAAATTCATTATATATATATATATATATATATATATACATACACACACACACACACACACACCGATCAGGCATAACATTATGACCTTCCTAATATTGTGTTGGTCCCCCTTTTGCTGCCAAAACAGCCCTGACCCGTTGAGGCATGGACTCCACTAGACCCCTGAAGATGTGCTGTGGTATCTGGCACCAAGATGTTAGCAGCAGATCCTTTAAGTCCTGTAAGTTGCGAGGTGGGGCCTTCATGGATCGGACTTGTTTGTTCAGCACATCCCACAGATGCTCAATTGGATTGAGATCTGGGGAATTTGAAGGCCAAGTCAACACCTCAAACTCGTTGTGCTCCTCAAACCATTCCTGAACCATTTGTGCTTTGTGGCAGGGCGCATTATTCTGCTGAAAGAGGCCACAGCCACCAGGGAATACCGTTTCCATGAAAGGGTGTACATGGTCTGCAACAATGCTTAGGTAGGTGGTACGTGTCAAAGTAACATCCACATGGATGGCAGGACCCAAGGTTTCCCAGCAGAACATTGCCCAAAGCATCACACTGCCTCCACCGGCTTGCCTTCTTCCCATAGTGCATCCTGGTGCCATGTGTTCCCCAGGTAAGCGACGCACATGCACCCGGCCATCCACGTGATGTAAAAGAAAACATGATTCATCAGATCAGCCCACCTTCTTCCATTGCTCCGTGGTCCAGTTCTGATGCTCACGTGCCCACTGTTGGCGCTTTCAGCGGTGGACAGGGGTCAGCATGGGCACCCTGACTGGTCTGCGGCTATGCAGCCCCATACGCAAAAAACTGCGATGCACTGTGTATTCTGACACCTTTCTATCAGAACCAGCATTAACTTCTTGAGCAATTTGAGCTACAGTTGCTCGTCTGTTTGATCGGACCACACGGGCCAGCCTTCGCTCCCCACGTGCATCAATGAGCCTTGGCCGCCCATGACCCTGTCGCCGGTTCACCACTGTTTCTTCCTTGGACCACTTTTGATAGACACTGACGACTGCAGACCGGGAACACCCCACAAGAGCTGCAGTTTTGGAGATGCTCTGACCCAGTTGTCTAGACATCACAATTTGGCCCTTGTCAAACTCGCTCAAATCCTTATACTTGCCCATTTTTCCTGCTTCTAACACATCAACTTTGAAAAATGTTCACTTGCTGCCTAATATATCCCACCCACTAACAGGTGCCATGATGAAGAGATAATCAGTCTCTCTCTCTCTCTATATATATATATATATATATATATATATATATACAGGGGTTAAAGTGGGCCGGAACGGTCCGGAACTGCATTCCATCGGTATTTTTCAGAGGTGTATATAATAAATGTTGTAAAATAGTTGACTAATAGAGTATTAACACTACTTTAGTGCTGCAAGGATATCTTCTCATCTGAGCTGCCTGCGGTCTGTCACCGCTCGTCAATGTCAAAATATTTGAGATGACCAATCAAATTAAAGTAGGCGGGCTTTATGTCCACAGAAGCTGCTGAGCGCGAGTCACGCGACGCTTCAGTAAACGGTGCGAGATGTAAGTAGCTAAACTAAACATTTCATGTTTGACAGCTGTTTTAGGATAGAAATGTTAAAGAACCGACAAAAATAATCTGGCAAACTAATAAATTTTTGTATAATTTCGCCATTTTGAATTAAAAAAGGACATTAACGAAGCTGATTTCATCAGATTAGGCATAAAATAATGAATGTGTGTGTACATATTGTAAATGAATTTATTAAACTTATTCACTAACTTGTCTAAGAAAATGCTTAATAAAATATAGGCTAAACATCAGTTGACCCTATGTTTACTTTCTTCACTGACAGACAAAAATGAAAAGACTATCAGCCAGAGCTCAGCTTTAGGAGGGGAAGAGACAGAGCAAGAGAAGGAGACAGAAAGTGAAAGAGTGATGGAAATGAGGAGAGTGATAGAAATGAGAGAGTGATGAAAATGAGGAGAGAGCAGGTATGACAGATAATCTACTGCCCACTAACATGGTTTTAAAAAACTATTTATTATTCATTTTTTTAGCCTTCAAACATCTTAAAATGCACATATGTAGATCAGAAAAATCAAAATTTTCTTGGTGGACCATGCCCCCCAAACCCCCCAAAATAGCTCAGATTTGGGACCTCACAACAAGTTGTTGCTCTTTCTGGAAACCTGTTTGCTTTGACCTCATATCTGGAGTTAATGCATTTATGCTGTTAATGTGTTGCAGCCTGGAATATTTATATATAGGCCTACTTAATATTAAAATTGAATATTCAGTCAGTATACACTCATTGTATCTCTGTGCTTTGATGATTTTGTTTTTTAAAAATACTAATTATTTCTGTGGTAGAAAACTTGTGGTACCAAAATCGGCTACTATGGGGGCCCTTGGGTTTGTTATAGCCCCAGGGCCCTACGTGTTCTTAATCCGGGCCTGGCTGCAGTGGAGTTAAAAGGACAAATCAAATCACAGTACCAGTCAATATGGGAGCTATTTTGACTGGATGTGAGAATAGCCACAATATTTGGACCATCATACATTGTTGTTGTTATTGTTTCTTATGTTTTATGATACAGCAAAACTTTTGATTCTGCATTTTGACAGTGAATCTGCAATAGGTCCATCTAGGTTGTGATTTATTTCTGTTGTAGTTGTGTCTTCAGCCATTTTGGTGTGTTAAATTTTAATCAGTTTTGGACTTCCCATTTTTGAATTTACATATATATATATATATATATATAAAATATTTCATCAATTATTATGGTATATATAAACTTCATTTAAAAAAAAAAATATATATATATATATATAAAGTATAAAAATAATTGTTGTTGTTTACTATGGAATGAGAATTGGTGGTTGGTCTGGTTCAAGGTTTAGATTGACAAATGCCACTGCAAAGTACAAGTGTACGTGTTTGTCTATCATCTCTCGGTGACTATATATCATAAGTACCGTATGTACCTTCGACCCCTGTGGTTGACCGCGTGCTCTTCTGGGACAGTGATGGCGTAACTACATCCCACCAGTGGCCCTGCGTGGGCTCTCAGTGTCATCTGACACTCCATTATTGATGTGAGTAATATTCCAACCATCCCTGGGCATATCCGTCAGGACCTTCCCTCTCTGGTGTTATGAAACCATTTAATAAAATATAAATGTCTCCCATATTACTGAAAAACTGTCCTCTGGCTTCTGTCTTCATTTCAAATCTCGCCTGTGAACTAGAAACAAAACATCCAACACCTAGATTTTTAAGAACTGAATTGCAAATTCAAAGATCGAAAATAACTTTTACTGAAGCATTGTGCAAAATATACACAAACTGATCATATCTACAAACTAGCCAAGCAAACTTCAAATCTGTTTTGTTATTCTGCCATACAGAAAGTGAACTGTGTTCACTCACATTAAACTCACGCTGGGCTGGAGAGACAGGCCACAGATCTGTCAAAATCATTATGTGTTTATTTTCTCCTCTGGCACTGATTTAATGACTTATAGATGGAAGAAAGGAACACAGCTGAAATTGTAGATTAATTTGCAAATATGCTAAAAGTCCATGCATATAAATGTAGAAGCGCTACGGTCCATCTTTTAATAGAACTGTTTTTGATGCTGTTTTTCTACCACCCACAGCGAAGCGCAAGCAGTTTCATACAGTAGTTATATCCAGTGATACTGTTTCCATCCAATTTCTGCAAACGCTGCCTGGATTTATTCGTTTTCACTTGAATGAGATGTAATTTGCAGTAGCGTCCTGATACAGATTACCACTAGCGGTCATAATTCCTCGGGATGCAGAGTTATATGGGAATTTATGGCGAGGGGAGGCGTTTGAATCATTTTATCTGTGTTTTCCACAAAGACCAGAAAAAATAAACATTAATGAATTGTCCAGGGGGGGAAAGACCCCATATACACTATATATTTTCTATACCTCTTGTAAAATGTGTTGTAGATGGAAACATTGACTTAGACCTGTAAGCAACCACTTGGCAACCACCCAGAACACCCCAGCAACCACTTAGAGCACTCTGGAACACATAGAACACATTCAGAACTGCATAGCAACAGCCTGGCAACCACCCAAAACACTAATGCTCTGTGACTTATGAGCCACTCACATTTTCTTCAGATAACGTAAAAATGTAGCTGTACAATAATATCTTTCTGAGAGTTAAATGTAACAACCTTTACAATAACCTTCCATTACTGTATTCCAATGAGACGATTTCATTAAAATTATCTTGGTACGCTTTACATTTTACAGTCAGAGGTCATTTTAGGATGATTTAACTTGCAAAGAGATTGGCCTTCTTCAGAATAACATCCTTAAATGCAAAACATAGTTTCAGCATCATCTTTTGCAGTTCACTCGCTAATTCACAGCAGCACAATTACGTTCTCAACTGAGCTCATTTGTATGCCGACAGATGCAAATTCTTTCTCTCTTGGGGCGCAGTGAACCTGCACCAATAAGCGGCAGGTTATGGATCAGATACTGTATGTACATCACTCACGAATAGAGAAAATGCACTACAAAAACTAACATTTGAAAATAGAGTATTAATGACTGTCAACTCAACACCACCATCACCATAACACTCTAAAAATCCTTCTAAGTGGTTTTCCTCTCCAAGATTTCTATAATACTTTGATTATTTACATAGAAACAAAACTATATTGCTGTTTATGTTTACATTTATGTTTCTTCATTGACTTAATCATTTAAAGTGCCCCTATTATGCTATTTTAAAGGCTCCTAATTTTGTTTTGGAGTCTCGTACAATAGGTTTACATGCACCCAAGGGCAAAAAAAAACTACTTTTCTCATAATATACATTGCAGCATCATCTCTTTTCTCACAGTGCCTAAAACGGTTCCATAAAGGATTCGGTCCTCTAAATCCCACCTTTCTGAAAGCCTGCTCTGCTCTAATTGGTCAGATGGCCCAGTCTGTTGTGATTGGTCTACTCTGCTCTGATTGGTCAGATTGCCCAGTCTGTTGTGATTGGTCTACTCTGCTCTGATTGGTCAAACAGCCCAGTCTGTTGTGATTGGTCTACTCTTCTCTGATTGGTCAAACGGCCCAGTCTGTTGTGATTGGTCTGCTCTTCTCTGATTGGTCAGATGGCCCAGTCTGTTGTGATTGGTCTACTCTGCTCTGATTGGTCAGATGGCCCAGTCTGTTGTGATTGGTCTATCACTTACGGTGCTTGTTGGAAAATGAAACGCCCATTACCATATCTGAATTTCAGCTCTGGAGGCTTCCTCAGAACTTTTTATACACAGTGATACGAACAGTAACGATGGCAATAAATTCCAGTGCGAGTCCTCTTCCTTTGGAAGTGCAGCAATGTGGATTTGCTTTCGCAGTGCAGAAGACAGCATCTTCTCGACATGAACAACACAAATCCAAACTCTTCTAGTCTCAGCTACAACTATAGTGTTTGAGGGCGGAGCAAAGTAGACATTATTCGCGGGCAGCCAATGAAGACCATAGGCTGGCATTATGCAAATTTGTTACAAAACTCTCTATGTTTGAGCAGGAAGTAATACTGGAATTACTGATGACTTGTTTCAGGATGTTCAGATTCGGTTCTTTATTTTGGGAGATAATAACTCCATTTATCATGTACTTTGTTTCCTGAAACTTTGCAGACCTTTTACATTCACAAACAGCTGTATTACACACTACATGAAAGATAATAAGCATAAAAAGGCAAAAAATATATAATTAATGCATAATAGAGGCACTTTAAACATTTGCTCTTATGAGGTAACCTACATCTCTAACATTAAATTGTTATTTTAAATATTTGCAAGACTATTTAGAAAGGCTGCTTTAACAGTAGCCAAAAAGTACACTTAATAGCTTGACTATACTATTAAACAATAACGGACAAGGCTTGGCATGACTTTGGCATGTCTTTTCTTATGGTTTGACAAGTTATGTCAGCAATTAGGATTATTTTCTTTAGAATAGCATGCATCGATGAATCGTTCACAATAAGGCCAGGACTATGCGTTAAGAAAGTAAATGAAGTCCAATTTAATTTTATGTCAACTTTAAGTCCAGATTGATAGTAAAGGTCGTTTGATCAGCTAGAAATCCCCATTATACACTGTACTGCTTTTATAAGACTCTATGGATTAAATGCTTATCGACACTTCAATAAAATTCTGGAATAAAGGGGGTATTTGAATGTCACCCCAGCTTTGTGGATTTAGCAATATCTAATTCCTCCTTTATTGTTTGTCGCTCCACCTAAATAATGTTTTCTGAGGCAGCCGGGGATTCTTTTATCCTGATATGAATTCTTTTTACGACAGCTTTGGCTGCTGTGACTCACACAACATCATTTCATTTTGAATTTATCTATGATACTAAAAATCTGTCTGTGCAAACATCATCCTCCATTACTGCATAATGCCATTTTGGGACAATTTCAACATGCCTGTCTGATATTCTCTGGAATTAATTGCCATGTTTTTATAACTGCGTTCCTGCATGCAGTTCCTGCTTTCTATTCAAGTTCTGGAACCGCACGAACTAGGGAAAAAACTGACATTGTGATATTTTGTTGTTCTGCGATATAAGTGGTCTCCTAATTTTTTCCAGAGCTGTATATTGCGATAGGAAAAGAGTTTCAGATGAATAGCTCTATTTGGGAAGAATTAATCATTCTAGAATGATTGGGGTGAATTTGTAGGAGTGAATCAACAAAGAAAGTAATAAACAAATTATTATTATTAATCCTTTGACAAGGAGAGCAGTTGTCGTGTAAGTATGAAACAGCTTCACAAACAATCTTTTCAACCACACAGTATCGTTATTTCTGTCTTACAAATATTCATATTATCACAGAAGTACTGGGATAAAAGTTTATAGTTTGGATATAAACACTGATGTCTACTGTAGCGATCAAAATAGAGCAAATCACCCATTGAAAGTAACATGGCACTGCAACGATTGTATCGATTACACTGCTACACCAGTAAGTGGCAACAAGATTTTTAAACAAATGTATTTGTCATTGAATCATTCATTCAAGAGATTTGTTCAAAAACGCTGATGCATCCAGTAATGAAACAAGTGAAGTATTTATTGAGTGAGTCACTGAATCATTCATTCAAACCGATTTCTTTTAATAATTCATTCAGATTGCAGCAATTAATATTTTGTTTAGTTGTCTGTTCAGAATCATGATGTCTGTTTGAAACAAAAAAATTGTGATTCTCAATTTATCCAGAATAGTGCAGCTCTAATTCAAGTACAGAACTTAAATAATCAAATGAAGAGTTCATTTTGCAAAAACAGATAACTCCACCACTTTTAGTCAGCTTTGGCGAAACTCCCCTCAGCTAGCGCGTCTTTTCTAGCAGCCTTGTCACCTGACCCGAATACTGCGCGCTGATTCGCTAAAACGGACTTATCGGCTTGTGTTCACAAAAAGCAAGGGTGCTTGTCGGTTTCTGCTGTAAAACGTGAACTCACGATGCTTTGACAGTGGGCAATATCGGCTTTTGTGACAAAACGTGTTTAGGGTTCAGAATGTGCTATATATAGAGAATAACGCACTGTAGTCAGTTAATTTTTTTTTAAACATGGCGTTTATTGGTTTTTGCAAATTAACTCTAAAATAACACTGCATAGTCTTCACTGTATAAATTAAATGTCATTAATCTTTGTTAAAGCTATAAAAGTGATTTTCTCTTTGTATTTTGTTGTTTGATTAACATTAATGACACACACAGCAGCAGGTATATTAGGTTGCTGTCACTTTAAGAATGCACGGATCCAATATAATAATACGCATCCATTTTCTTTCTCAATTGTGTACGTTCACGTGAGCCATAAGTGACTGTTTATGAGGATACTCGTTGAGACAGGCATTTTGACAATTTTGCGTGTACGTGTTCGAATTGAGTTCTCAAATGGTTGTGTCTCAAATGGTTTAAAATCGCTTATACCATGGTCTGTCTGAATACTCGATTCTGATTGGCTGGAAGATGTGCAATAAAACCGTTTAATGCACAGGTAGTTCCAAGTCAGCTGAATCACTGTTCTATATTAATGCGCTGTTTTCATTGAAGCGCACACACATAGACCTACATCACTCGCACACAGAGAGCGGAGATCGCGCTGCACACACACACAAACATTCAGGAGCACAGACACTTGTTATCAACGCTGCTTTCAGTATAACTTTCAGTAATAAAATAGCTTCGCTACTGAATCGCTACATTATATTTCTCAGCAACGAGGGGGTTACATCGCTATTTTAAAGTAATAAATGCACATCTTCGTTGAACAGACGCAGGTACGAATCTCTCTCTCTCTCTCTCTCTCTCTCTCTCTCTCTCTCTCTCAATGTTGGCAAATAACCACGGTATAAGCGGGAAAATCTATGGCTAGCTGTGCATTAAACGATTTTAATGCACGACATGGAGGCAAAGAACAGCCCAACGCAAAGCCGTTTGACGTAGACACATGAATGAGGTGTCAAATTGTGCGGCTTATTAAGGAGAGGTGTGATATATCTTTTCTAAGCGATCGGGTGTACGATGTTCGTCCAATGTCCGAAAAAAGTCCCTCACAAAATTTGTAAGATCATATATTTGGATCAGAATGTCATAGAGGCTTGGGACTAGGCTCGTTTGACTCTGCTTATCAAGCAGCCAATAAGTAATGACATAACAACTTCATAGCCATGCCCTAGCAATCATTTAGAGCACCCTAACAACCGTATAACAACATTAACAAGCCATATCTCAGCACCAGAACATTGTAGAAACACAGAGTTGGGCTCTTTTGATTCAGACTGGCAAATAGTCTTTAAATATCACCCCATACACTATATAGCCACACCCTAGAAACCATTTAGAGTACCCTAGAAACCGTACAAACACATGAATAAGCCATATCTCAGCACGTGAACATCAAATAGACATGGGGGTGTGCTCTTTTGACTCATGCTAGCAAACAGCACTTCCAACATTCTACACATGCTAGCAGTGAATAGCTACATGCTAATAGGGATTAGTTAAGTGTTAAATCATGCTAAGAACTCTATAAAAACTCTTGAGGAAAAAAACTTTCACTCTATGATGGTTAAACTTTGCAACTAATCAGAGAATCACGTGCGTTTCGATCCGTGGTGCCTGGTCTGTACGGATCACATATCACTACCCTATTTGACATAAAACAAGAAATGCAAAAGAGTGCAGCGCGGGGTGTAGAATCCATTGGGCTCTTTGGGTGTAGGGATAATCCAACTCATAAAAGATATCAAGCCAAGGCACTCAGGTTTATGAAAAATATAAAAAGCCTTTATTTCATCATGGCTTAGGCATTAAAAACACATAGCAACTACCCTAGCATACTACCCTATTTGACATCGCACTTCCTGCAATGCGACTATCACGGATGCGCACATCGCGATATATCATGCAGCCCTACTCTGAACACCTAGTAACAACTTAGAAAACCCCCAGAATACTCAAGCAACTCATTAGCAATCTTCTCGCATTCACCACGGAAACCAATTCCTTGTAACCACTCAGAACACCATAGCAACCATCTTGCAAGGTCTACAAATCTTCAAATCTCTCTTAAAACTGTCAAACTTCTAGAAATGTCAAACTAACCTTTAAACTATCTTAAACTTCCAGAGATGCTATAAGATCATGTTCAAAGATTGTCTTGAAGAACTTTCCTTTCCTGGTTTATTTTTGTTTCCTTTTGATGTTGGAGTGAAATATGACCGGGGCATATGTTCATAAGTCTGACTACACAAACATATAGACACCTCATGCATGATGTGGTGGTGTGACATCTGACGGTGTGTGTTTGTAATAAGTGCATGCTGACAGCGTGAGCACGTTTGTTCATTTTCAAAACACTGTCGGTGTGATCTGAACTGCAAATGGCACCGACAGCTTTCTTCATAGCGGGGGGCGCATGCATCATTTCCTCACGGCGATGGAGGAAAATGTAGATATTTCCGTGCTGGAGGTCTGGAGGTGCTGGCATGAATCAGATTCACCCCTCATGTGTGTCTCACTGACAGCTGAGAAAATCTTACAACAAGTCCTCTCGCAGACTGCTGACCTCTCGGATCCGTTTGAAAGTCGTTCTGTGGAAACAGCATTTCTCAGCCGCACCAGCGGCGCAGCACAGTCAAATTCTGCCAACAAAAGCACTTTCCTTCCCTTCAAGCAAAACACACTCATTTGACGACTTGAGATTAAAGCAGAAATCATTAAGAACATGTAGATGATGCTTCCTTTTCAGCCTATTAACGAGTATTCAAAGAAAACAACGTTCAACGAGTAAATGTACTAAGCCTGCCAGGACTCAAAAGAAGGAAAAATCACAAGTGAGATCTCTTTAATATCTTCGCTGTTTCTCCTAGATACAAATGAGATTAAATGGAAAGCAAATTTGCTGAAGTTGTGATTCTACTACTCATATGTTACTCCTGAGAAAATGTATCTGAAGTTTGTCTACTAAAGTTTCGACAGTTTTCTTAAAAGTTACCATTTCTTAAAGGGATAGTTCACCCAAAAATGAAAATTATCCCATGATTTACTCACCCTCAAGCCATGTGTATATGATCTTCTTTCAGATGAACACAGTCGGAGTTATATTAAAAAATATCATTGCTCTTCCAAGCTTTATAATGGGAGTGAATGGTGGTCCTGATTTTGAAGTCCAAAAAAGTGCATCCATCCATCATAAAAGTAATCCATACGACTCTAGGGGGTTAATAAAGGCCTTTGAAGCAAAGCAATGGGTATTTGTAAGAAAAATAACTTTATAAACTAAAATAACTAGCTTCCGGCAGACGGCCTACACAAGTCGACTTACGGCAGAAGAGTAACCCCTGCCACGATGTAAGAGTAGCGTAAGCTTTGACGCTTCTCGAGGTTCAAACAAATAGGGCTGGGCAACAAACTCAAGCTCCTCTTCTCTTATATCAAAATCCTCCGACATGTCTCTTTAAAAATTCTAATGCGTCAGGTCAGGGGGTACTCTTTCGCCGTAAATTGATGCATACGGCCGTCTGTTGGAAGCTAGTTATTTTAGTTTATAAAGTTTTAAGTATGGTTATTCAACCCTCTACGCACACCTTGGCAATAGAATCACCATTGGCTAGTACATTTTTTAGTTTACAAACCAGACTGATTCCACCAAATCAGCTTATCTTTATAAAATGGCACAACTTTTTAAACATCTGAAGCGTTATATTATGATATTATGATAATCAAGCTCTATTTAATGATAGAACTTTAGTAATTAGAACTAAAACTTGGTAACCATGTATGAATGCATATTTGACATTTTAACTGAACTTAGGACTGGTGGTGGTCCTTAATTTTGTTGGTCATTCAGTGTTTCCGTAAAAAAAAATTGATTATAGTAATAGATAACAGTAATTATTATTAAAAGATAATACTACTACTACTTCTACTACTAATAACAATATACACCGATCAGGCATAACATTATGGCTCCTTAATATTGTGTTGT
Organism: Coreius guichenoti; assembly: GCA_039654105.1. Taxonomy (NCBI): domain Eukaryota; kingdom Metazoa; phylum Chordata; class Actinopteri; order Cypriniformes; family Gobionidae; genus Coreius; species Coreius guichenoti. The sequence continues at coordinate 30,894,598 of CM077190.1, read as the reverse complement.
ATTGATATTGGATTCCCCTTCGGCTGCCAAAACAGCCCTGAACCGTCGAGGCATGGACTCCACTAGACCGCTGAAGGTGTGCTGTGGTATCTGGCACCAAGATGTTAGCAGCAGATCCTTTAAGTCCTGTAAGTTGTGAGGTGGGGCCTCCATGGATTGGACTTGTTTGTTCAGCACATCCCACAGATGCTTGATTGGATTGAGATCTGGGGAATTTGGAGGCCAAGTCAACACCTCAAACTCGTTGTTGTGCTCCTCAAACCATTCCTGAACCATTTTTGCTTTGAGGCAAGGCGCATTATCCTGCTGAAAGAGGCCACAGCCACCAGGGAATACCGTTTCCATGAAAGGGTGTACATGGTCTGCAACAATGCTTAGGTAGGTGGTACTTGTCAAAGTAACATCCACATGGATGGCAGGACCCAAGGTTTCCCAGCAGAATATTGCCCAAAGCATCACACTGCCTCTGCCGGCTTGCCTTCTTCCCATAGCGCATCCTGGTGCCATGTGTTCCCCAGGTAAGCGACGCACATGCACCCGACCATCCACATGATGTAAAAGAAAACGTGATTCATCAGACCAGGCCGCCTTCTTCCATTGCTCCGTGGTCCAGTTCTGATGCTCACGCGCCCACTGTTGGTGCTTTCGGCGGTGGACAGGGGTCAGCATGGGCACCCTGACTGGTTTGCGGCTATACAGTCCCATACGCAACAAACTGCGATGCACTGTGTATTCTGACACCTTTCTATCAGAACCAGCATTAACTTCTTGAGCAATTTGAGGGCCAGTAGCTCGTCTGTTTGATTGGACCACACGGGCCAGCCTTCGCTCCCCACGTGCATTAATGAGCCTTGGCCGCCCATGACCCTGTCGCCAGTTCACCACTGTTCCTTCCTTGGACCACTTTTGATAGATACTGACCACTGCAGACCAGGAACACCCCACAAGAGCTGCAGTTTTGGAGATGCTCTGACCCAGTTGTCTAGCCATCACAATTTGGCCCTTGTCAAACTCGCTCAAATCCTTACGCTTGCCCATTTTTCCTGCTTCTAACACATCAACTTTGAGGACAAAATGTTCACTTGCTGCCTAATATATCCCACCCACTAACAGGTGCCGTGATGAAGAGATGTGTTATTCACCTGTCAGTGGTCATAATGTTATGCCTGATCGGTGTACAATGCACTAAGGATTGATGAGCTGCTGGGTTCATGAATATTAATCACGTTGTCACCGTTCACTCGAACTGATTTGCTGAAATTAGAACACGGACGGTAATAGACGAGCTCCAGCCAATAAGATTGCCATTTGCGCATTAGTTCTGCCCACTACCGGAGAAACCGGCAGATCTTCTGCTTCTAAAAAGCTGAATAATTCCAGATGAACTCCGTTATTTTGACAGGAAAATACAACAAAGAATATCGTTTACATGTAGCGAGCCGATTCTGCGTGGTATGTAAGACTCTCTCTTACATGTGTGTGAGAAATACAGCGCTTTCAGCAAAGCGACGGCGAGTCGTGCGCCTTCACACTAGAGTTTACGGTACATCAAATACAGGTACGCTGAGCATCCATTGAGCTGGATTGGAATAGTACAGATCACTTGACAGAGAGCGAAACTCTCATGCGCTCAGTCAGAGTGTCCAGGGAATACTTAGCCTCTAACATACACACTGGCAAGTAAAACTTAAGAATTTATTAGCCAATGACTAATGATAGACATTTAGATTTAATCGCATTGTAGAGGGTTGATATTTTTCTTACACAAATGCATCGCTTTGCTTCAGAAGGCCTTTATTAACCTCCCGGAGGCATATGGATTACTTTTATGATGGATGGATGCACTTTTTTGGGCTTCAAAATCTCATCCCCCATTCATTGCAATTATAAAGCTTGGAAGAGCCAGGATATTTTTAAATATATCTCTGATTGTATTCGTCTGAAAGAAGAAAGTCATATACACCTAGGATGAAGGGTGAGTAAATGATGGGGTAATTTTCATTTTCATTTTTGGGTGAACTATCCCTTTAATAAAGCACTGTGTTATTTTAGATATACCATTATAGTTTTTGTTACTAACTATTTTGAATTAGATTACATTTTTCATTTTGGTTGCAGTTTTAGTAAAAAAAAAAAAAAAACATTTTTGGGTTATTTTAAATATCTACAGAGGGCCAAATTTACTCACAGCTTGTGCCAACGACCTGTTAAAAAACTACTGTCAGGATTTATTAAAGACATGCAGTGAAAAAATAGCGCTGAAAAGTCGTGGACAGGGTTATTTTTGCAGCTTATTGCATGGAGGAGAGTATTTAAATGAATCATGCAAGGTGATTTAATAAGGTTTGCTCTCACAGGGCTCTAGAGTGCGCACATGCGCCCAAAATTTGTAAGGGTGCGACTAAAATTTTTCCTAGGTCCTAACGTCCTCGCATCGCTGCCTCTCCACGAACGAAGCGTTTGTTCTCCTTTGACGGAACTCACACGCATGGTTGGATCATATCGTGGTCTAAACCAATCAGAGACAGAGATGGGGCGGGTCTTTGCCTCTGATTGGCTGTGGGCCAGATATTCCTGTAGGCCTACACTGCTCCGTGCTGTGTGATTGAAATTGTGACCGGAGCACCAGAGAATCAGTTATGGCAATCAGCATCAGCAAAATAAACGCAAGAAAACGGCCGACGAACAATGAAAAGAAATAGACCCATAAGGCATCTTTACACAGTCGAGTTAAGGCTGATCTAAAGCGGCTCTGTGTCTGCTCAAAATCCTGTGTAAAGACGCAATGCCGCATAAAAGCAGATTTAAAATACGCCGGGTCTGACCCACCTCAGCCCCTAGTATCAAAGGCGACGCTGAAACGGTTTGTGAGTCCATTTCACTTAAAGTGTGTGTGTGAGCGCAAGTGTGTGAGAGAGTGTGTGTGAGGGAATGAACGTGAACTTGTGCCCCCCTAAACTACGTCATTGTCATGACAACCGCCTGTCAGTGTCAGCTCATGTGGCGCGAGAATCAATAAGATGGAGACAAAACAGGATTAGCTCCATATGTTTTAGGCAAATTAAAAAAATGTCTGTCATTAAAGTAAAAGAGTCCTGTGCTCACATCGTCAAGCACACCACCAAAATAACAGAGTCATCGTGTGTAATCAATTGGCGTTTGCCGTTTGTAATCTTCCTTTGAAGAGACTGGCAGATCGCGCTGCAACATTTCCCTCAGATACAGTAAATGCTGAACCCAGTCGGCCTCCCTGTGATTGTGCATTGTTATATTATATTCCAAAAATAATCTCTTGGAGAACGATATCTGCTGATATATCTACTGTCCTACCTGAAACGCTAACGTTAGTATCATTGTTAATTTGTTTTGCCTGCTGCAAAGTGACTTTCTGGCTCTTTGAAAAAACTTTCGACCATTTTTAATCCTGCGGTGATCTACCCGTAATAATTCATAATTTCATTATAGAATTTGTTCCAGCTGGCACAATTTTATTAAGAAATATAAACAAGTATAGGCTACCGTAGCCTACAATAGACTATCAGTAACGTTACCACATAATTATGACAATCATCAAAGCGTGATATATATAGCAGGCAGAGGAATTCCATATTTTTATTTATTATGAGTTGTATTTCATTATTTACTATTTCATTATTTTTTTTAATTAATTTATAACACTTTGTTAAAACTGTAGTTTTAAGATAGTAATGTGCAAAGCATTGTTTCCTGTGATTTTAATCCCTGTGTAAATGCATATGTTGTCATTTACATAATGTATATGAATGTATATGGAGTGTTATAAAAAGGTGACCTTGAAATTGTGGCGTTAAAGGTGACGCGAGCCGGGGAAAAATTTGGGTGCACCTAAATAAAAAAGTTAGGCGCACCAGTGCAACCAAGGCAAAAAAGTCTGGAGCCCTGGCTCATCAATTTACTGGTGTTTGCGCCATTATTTACCGCCCAAAAAAGCATGTCTTAAACCAGACGCTAATTTGCACTGCTCTCGGTAGATTGTGTTGGTCATTATGGAAATGATCCGGCTGCATCTGTGTTCTTTAATATGCACGTTGTCAGTAGATCACGCTCACAACTTTCCACTCCCATCTGCACTTTTTTGGAATTGCGCTCTCATGCTAATTTGCCCTGTTTAGTAAATCTGGCCCTTAGAGTTATTTATTTTAGTACTTCAACTTAAATGAAACAAAAAAACTTATGCTTAGTTATTTAACAACGAATTAAATAACTAAGCATAAGCTGATATCCCAGTGTCTGATCAAATAAAACTTAAAATTCCCAATCCAGCATTTTCACAGCACAAGTAGAATCTGATCTCCAAAAGTAACAACCAGAGGGATATCTCAATCTGTGATCAAGAACAAGATCTCGCATCTGCCATCAGTCAGAATCAGACGCAAACATATTCTGCCTCCCCTCAGGCTGATTTTTTGAGCAGTTGGTATAAGGCAGTCGGGCATAGATCCAATAGGACACATTATCGCAAAAAAAGGAGCTTGAGTGAATATATTCAGCTGTTTTGCATTTCTCAGAGGGACTGAGCAATTGGCATGAGTGGGAAATGTAAATCCTGAAGTGCGGCACCAGCTTCTGAACACGGCTGCAGGCAAAGTGTGGGATATTATCAAATGAAGTTGCAATCTGTGAACGTGCAATCTGCCAAAAACAAACATTTAGCTCTCCTTTAGATTTGCTCAAAAATGAAGTCAGATGGGGCATTTGGAAAGGTGAAAGTGGAGTTCAGCGGGACACGCGCCTGGACACTGGCTAAGAATACTTACTGTTTACTGCACACGGTCTACTATTCCTATAAAACTGAGTGAAAGAGCGCATTATGCAACAATAAGCATTCCAAACAGTATTAAGTTACATTGTCACCTCACCATGTTGCATGTGAGTGCCACCCAGTTCATCATCTTGAAAACAATGGAATGAATATTTTGAAATCTTGTGTAGGGTTGGGAATGGAAAATTGGTTACAATTCTGGAATAGGATACTTAAGGTCAGGAATCGGATACTTGTTATAAAATTTCGATTTCTCTTATCGATTAATTTGTGTGCATTTGACTTTAAACCATTCAAGTGTAACAAGACCCGGGCACTGTTTTCTGTGCTGCACACACATCCAAAGCACACGCACAGAAAGCTGCCTTTCATGCTGAATAGTGCGCGATACTGAACTCTTCCGCGTCTTTTTGCACTTGAACGGTCAAAATATTCTCGTAAACACAGTGGGTTATGTCTTAAGTGAATGTAAACAGTTGACAAAGAAAACGCATGACAGTATATTGGATCCGTGCAGCTCTTAAAGTGACAGCAGCCTAAAATTCCTGCTGCAACCAGGGCCGGATTAACATAAGGGCCTGAGCATGGAGGAGGCCCGTGATTGGCCGAGGAAATGATTGACAGTCGATCGGGAGAACCTAAACTTTTCCTGGTGGGCCACTCGCCAAACCCCACCACACCCCCACATATTAAGCGCTGTTATTTACCGGAGTGCTGCGAGTGCATGGGAACAAACACCAAAAGCCAGGTGATGAAACAGCGCTACCTGATTAAACCGTGCGCGCATCCAGCAGTCGCAGCGCGAGAGCAGCTGGATCGTCTCACGCACAGCGCTGACAAACTCGTTCGGTGCTTTCGCCGCTCTATTGAAGTGATAACGAGTGCCAGGCAGTCGCATTATCCATTTGAATACAAGCGCAACATCATGTGTACAGTAAAGGCTCTGTGGCGAAACTAGCTGAATCAGACTGAATAGCTCCGACCATGTAAAGTGAAGTGTTGAGGTAAACTATAGGCTGCCTACACGACTGTAATCATGGCCGTAGCCAGCTATGAGGTTTTTCCAAAGTGTACATAATAAATGTTGTGAAATAATTGACTAATAGAGTATTAACACTACTTTAGTGCTGCAAGGATATCTTCTCATCTGAGCTGCCTGCGGTCTGTCACCGCTCGTCAATGTCAAAATATTTGAGATGACCAATCAAATTAAAGTAGGCGGGCTTTATGTCCACAGAAGCTGCTGAGCGCGAGTCACGCGACGCTTCAGTAAACGGTGCGAGATGTAAGTAGCTAAACTAAACATTTCATATTTGACAGCTGTTTTAGGATAGAAATGTTAAACAATGAAAAGACTATCAGCCAGAGCTCAGCTTTAGGAGGGGAAGAGACAGGGCAAGAGAAGGAGACTGAGAGAAAAAGAAAGAGTGATGGAAATGAGAGTGATGAACTGAGAGAGCAGTATGACAGATAATCTACTGCCCACTAATATGGTTTTGAAAGCTATTTATTATTATTTTTTTTAGCCTTTTTTTTTAATGCACATATATAGATCAGAGAAATCTAAATTTTCTTGGTGGACCATGCCCCCCAAACCCCCCAAAATAGCTCAGATTTGGGACCTCACTGGTTTTAAAACTCCTTAAGGCAGTTGCATGCTCAAAAGTTGTTGTTTATATATAGGCCTACTTAATATTAAAATTGAATATTCAGTCAGTATATACTCATTGTATCTCTGTGCTTTGAAGATTTTGTTTTTTAAAAATAATAATTATTTCTGTGGTAGAAAACGTTGTGGCACCAAGATCAGCTACTATGGGGGCCCTTGGGTTTGTTATAGCCCCAGGGCCCTACGTGTTCTTAATCCGGGCCTGGCTGCAACAAAAGACAAAGAGAAAATTCACTCTCTGTTCTTGACTGAATAATGTTTGTAACTATATTTGTGATGTATATTTTATTTATAAAGTGCAGTATTAAATTAAAAACAAAAAAACACAATATTATGTTAACAGGATGCAGGATATGTTGTGAGCTAACGTTAGCTGGCTAGTTAATTAACATAGCCTAGGTAGCATATCTTCTTGTTTTAGGAAAGTTATGTAGTTATTAAAGTTATGGCACACCCCTTCATGTAGGGGTGTGCCATATCACGATTTTTGCTCGTGGACGATTAAAATGTCTCCACGATCTGCTTTTGAAGAAATATGGTAATATTGTGCTACAGCGCACATTCTATCAGTTGCAGTTCTGGTGCCTCCGCACACTAAAAGCCTGTCAAACAGCGCCCGATTACTGGACTTTATCTTTCGCGTCTAATTGCGCTAATACTTTCAAATACACAAGGTTTACATAAACACAGCTGGTTATGTCTAAAGTGAAAGTAATCAGGTCTTAAAGTGACAGCAGCCTAATGGTAAACATGCTGCCTCTTGTCCGTAAAGGATAGTTCACCTAAAAAGGAAAATTATTTTCATTATTTACTCACTCTCATGTTGTTCCAAACCATGTATTAATTTCTTTCTTGTGCTGAACACAAAAGAAGATATTTTAAAGAATGTGGGTAACCAAACAGTTGACTTCATAGAAAAAAAATATAACTCATTCAGGTTTAAAACAACTTGAGAGTGGGTAAATGATGACAAAATGTTCATTTTTGGGTGAACTATCCCTTTAATGTTAATAAATGTATTGTTATCTTGTTACAGGTCCATCTGATCTGTTCATTTTATCTCATTATTTAAGTATTTAATTTAATATTGTCCGTTTTGTACATTTATATTTTTTATTTAAGAAGATGGGGGCTTAGGGCCCCATAAAGGCTTGGGCCGGCCCTGTCAATCGTATCTTTGTAAAGTTGTATTTATTTGCTCGACTGCTAATTTGTTTATTTGTTCTTTTTTAATTACTGAGTCTTTAATAATGCTTGAAAGTTATATTACTTAGGTTAGTTGTTTTTATGGTATTTTTAAACCATAGGCAAGTTTCTTGTGTAAGTGTTCTTTAGCCTGTTGATTTTTGTTCATGGCATTCAGCTACAATGAAATGTTTTGCAATAAGACTTAGAATAAATGTGAATAATATCTAAGTTTTACCTCATTGGAATCAAAATTAGGAATCGATAAGCAGAATCTGAATCGTTAAAATTCATATGATACCCAATCCTAATCTTGTGTTAAAATGTCTTATCTTCTGGCAGTCTGGACAAAATCTATTATAATTAATATATGATTAATATAAATAAATAATCTATATTACAATATAATTTATAACTAATTGTATATATGCACACATTAAAAATTGCATATATACACATTATATATATTTTTTAAAATACACTTTTTCTTTAAAGGGTAACTCAACCCCTGATCAGAGCCTAACTCCACCCACTGGCAATATTTGAAAAATGCTGGAAAAGTGGGGACAGAGGGGACGGGGACGGGCACAGCGGAGACAGAGGGGACGAACCGAGGGCGGGGCGTGCACCTGAGACCCGCAGTGACGGATTGATTGACAGCTGTCAGACTCGCAAAGATGGAAAGTGACTGGAATGACGCCAGTAGCTTTGCAACAGAGCGGTCATTCGAAGTAGAGGACTTTTCTCCCCCATCTTCACCTTAAGTGGAGGAGGGTGAATTGTCTGTGGACACAGGGTCAGAGCCTTATCAATTCAAGCCGCTGGCTCAAACTGCGGTCTTAACTCGCGATGCTGACGATGCTAGAGAAGCAGCAGCGCAAGAGAGAATGGGACCACTGACCTAATCTATCAAAAGTCAAATCCTTATACTAAATGCCACTAAAAATAGATCAGATACATGCGATGTATTTTTATTCAAATTAACTGAATCAATAGGCAGCGCAGGACCAATAAGTTCAAACCTAATAGCCTATAAACAGATTTCCTCAAATAAAAGTTAGACTATATACGCCAGCACGTTATGGTATTGTTGTTCGTTACCACGGCAACCACTTGTGTGTCAAGGTTTGAAAGCGCGTCTCATGTATGAAAAGTATCTGTACACGTGACGGGCGGCAAAAATATCGCAAGAAAACCCTGACGTCAACTGCATTATTTAACCGTATTTTCTTCATTAGAATAGTAAGTGTCAAGTAAGTTTCATTCATAATGTTTCTACTTCATGTAACATGAGAGTTCATACTGGAGTGAAGCCGTTCTCGTGATCAATGCGGGAAAACATTGTGAGCTCGTGCCAGGGGCGTGGGTAGTGAGCCGTTGGAAGAGCCAACATACGTCACGATGGCAAACAACGTCCAATAGGAAAATTCAACTGCAGTAGCCACCGTTCAACCTTAAGAGGGCAGCACTCAGACGTTTTTACACCATATATTGTAGAATTAAAACACTTTATACCCAAATGTCAAAACGTTTACTCGAATCAATGAACAGCACTAATAAAGCCCCAGTCTTACAGATCATTAACTAAAAAAAAGTTGTTTTAGGGTTTAGTTACCCTTTAATATGCAGAGAAAGAATAATTTGTTTTAATTTTTAATTTAATTTGTTCTAGTCAAAAACCATCGTATAGTGTTCATGATGTGCGTCTTTTATTTCTGTTGCGAATGAAGTCATTCATTTAATGTCCAGCACTATCAGAGCAGAAGGCACCTTAAAAGGCAGCTGTCTATGTAGATAACACATATCGAGACAGCTCACTAGGTTCTGCAACAGAACTTGCGCGTAAATAAGCAAAAATCTCTTTTTCAAAGTGCTTGACTTTAAATTCCACAGGGCCGCTTTCCACACACTGCTGTGGAAGTTACCCATTGTAACAGTTGACTATCACTAAAGAGTTAACAGACATCTTGTTTTCTCCATGGTCATCTGACTGATCGTGCATGTTGAGGTTGAGTGATCTGTTGAGGTAAACAATTACCTCGCTATCACTGACCTGTCATGTAGCACATCCATCTAGCGAGATCTTATTTTCCTGTTCTGCATGAAAATAAACGCCAAAGCATCCCAGCGTGGCTGACAGCATGAAAACACCCCTTTATACTGAGACTTCTTCATGGCAGCGGGTGGGTTACAGGTTACAAGCTGATATTATGGCATTTAAGAGAGTCGATACCTTATAAAAACTTAATTATATGACTCTAGTAGCTTTGTTCACGAGTGCAATAACAGCAAAGGTTTTTATAAAAGCATCTGTTCAATAAAATGTTATTGAAGGAACATATTGCATCTCAAAATTGGTCGGTTAGCTGCGAGCGTGCTGCTCATTCTCTAGCTTCAGGGGTCAATTACTTGCTTATTTTCCTTTCATGCAATTAAGCATGATGCTAGTCATTACAGTACATCAAACATCTATTTATGTAGTGGGATGGGAGTAGATGAGATGCGGTTTTCGGTGCCTCTTACAAATGCAAACATCTGACTTCAGCAAGTATATCAGGTCACACGCAAGGTCATTGTCAATGGCCACAGATTCACGGGTTGATAATTACGCTCGAACGAGGTTCTCGCAGGGCTTCTTCGTTTGTCCAAAGACACTTCTCCTTATCAGAAGTAAGGGCATGGGCGCATGTAGGCAGAAGATGAATTGGCTCCAGTCATGCATGCACTGTTTGGCCATAATAACTTGATGCCTGTGATAAATGAACGCGTCAGTGAATGGTTAACGGGTTTCGTCTTCTAATACATATGCATGGGGAGTTTGGGTGGGCGGAAACTTGGGATCAAACTACAACACTTTTGTTCTCCAAGGGCTTTTCATTTTGCCCTCAGAAGGACTTTTGGTTCTTCTTCTTATGTTAAAAACAGTTTTTGCTGCTTAATATTTTTGTGGAATCTGTGATAAGTAAGATTTTTAAAACAAAGAAAAATAAATTAATACTTTTATTCAGCAAGGACGCATTAAATGCAAATATATTGGCCAATAAATCTAAATTTTTATGTAATTTTTGAAAGCCTGATTACAAAAACAAAAGTCTCACATTAAAAGCCATGTCCCAAGCACTTTAACATATACACAGGGCGTAAAATGAACACTCGGCAAGCGCCAAATGCAAGTAAAAATCGGCGGTGGCGAGTATATGAAACTGTGTCAGTCACCAGTTGGCCAGTAACAATTTTTTGATAATATTCAAGCGCTGGAACAGGCGAAAGGGAATTCGTTACTCGCACGCTGTGGGAAGTTTAAGCCTTCCTGCACTTGAATGGACAAATTCACTCAAAATTAAAAATGCCTGTCTTGGCGAGTATCCTAGTAAACATGGTTGGTTATGTCTTAAGCGAACGCAAACACAAAACGCATGATCCGTCCATGCATTCAGTCTTAAAGTGACAGCATCCTAATAATCCTGCTACTGCCTGCGTTTTTAATGTTAATCAAAGAACAAAGAAAAAAATCACTCACTGCTCTTGAACTTTAAAAAGGATTATGCAGTGTCATTTATTTGATTAGCCTACTTTATTAAATTTCGGTGCCTGAAAACTCTTAGACCTGCCTGAAGAGCACTGTTCATTTAATTTGTATCTTTGTTGTATTGTATTTTTTGGTGTTATTGCTTGTAATTTGCTTGTTCTTATTTTTTTCTGACTGTTTACTTGTCTTTAAAAATGTAGGCTATTAAATTTATATTAGTTAAGCTAGTAGTTTTAGCTGTGGTATCGAAATTGGAATAGAGGATTGTGAATTTTCACTAGTAATTTTGGTGTCATAACTGCCTGTATTTGTGTCATGGCTGGTAAAAACATTTTGGGGCGGTAAATTTTCTTAAGTCACCGGCCATTGGCAGGTGTTGCAAAAAGTTAGTTTTAGGCCCTGCATGTACAGCACAGTAGCCTAGTTTTACGATTAATTTTACACTCCTATGGCATTTTCCTTTTTTTACACTTGTAACTTTCCTTATCAAAAAAATCTATTGCCTTACAAATAAATAAAACAATGCCTAAATAATGCAAACAAGTCATTGGACAACATTACTTGCGTATAAAGAATCAAAATGCATATGCCATGGATAAATAAAATGGAATAGGCTAGCCTATGCATGGACAATAATGAAATGAATGATATTTACAACATAAACATAATATTAAAACTTATATCTGCACAAAATGACACAAATGCATAAGTGAACTTGAAGTTACGTGCTAGTCAGAATGTGTAACTCCTGTTGTGGATGCGCTCTTCCTGTAACAACAACGCGCTGAAACATGGCAACTAAACCCAAAGAATCCACAACATTTTATTGCAATAGTGTTCTCTCTATAATTTTATGTATATGATAGTTATTAATGTTAATGATGCGCTGAAGCTAAAGATGATGACCAGCGTGCTTTACTACCACGTTAATTCTTAACCAAACACATCCTATATGTGATAAAGCACATATATACACAAAATAAACATATTACAACTTACAATTGCACAAAAGGCTGTGGATGCGCAAGCAAACTTGACTGTGCTAGTCATGAAGGTGTGGATGCGCTCTTCCCATAACAACATGCTAAAACAACGATTTCACAACATTCTTTTACTGTAGTGTTGACAGATGTACACTGCATATGTTGCACTGTATTTTCCTTTTTGAAGTGATTTTAATCATATTTCATGCAATTCAAAACCATCATGGCAAACAGTGCACATATGAAGTGTCTCAGCTGAAGAAAATAATCCATTATTTATCAGCTTTAAGATATCTGACAAATTTTCTTATCGGACCGATAGCGACAACATTAAAAATGAACACATGGTAGCCAATATATTGTGCATCCCTAATTAAATGCATTAAAAAACTGCTGGTTTGTAATTAATCTGACTTTAGACAGTTTAAGCATCAAGGTTTGCATCAATTTCCAAATAAAAAAAGAAAATAATCAACTGAGTTAAAGTAGCTTTCGTTAGATTTTGGTTATACTGCACGCTCCTAGTAGGAGCTGCCTCTTATTAAATCAAATCTTAAAAAGTGAAGAACATCCTGTTAATAGATGTCACTGCATTCTCATTGATGAGGTAGAGTTGGCTCTATTTTTGCACACAGCATAGAGTAATTACCACCTCACACCATCTAATCACGAAAAACTTCACCCGAGCACAAACCACCTCAGTCCAAATAGCTCGTCCACTCATTATAGCTATTGACTAAAGGACGAGTCTATGTGGATAGTTAGAACAGGGTCATGGCATGGGCAGCCGCAGCATGCTGGTATCGCAGAAGCTCTCTCATTATAAGAGTACAGAACGCAAAGTTTGAGGACTTCTCTTCTTTAGCCGTCGACCGCCCTTTTGTCGGCAGCTTTCTGAGACGGAAAGTGGGAGGACAATACAAGTGGAAGAATAAGGCTGAACAACGCTATCTTTATCTGTCATCATCCTTCAAAGTGTTGTTCGGGAAGATTTGGCCAAACAGAATGATAACGAACTTAATTATTCAGAGCGATACTATCAAAGCCTCTGACAGAATTTATATATCACTCCCGCACCTGACAGTTATTAATCTCACACATTTACGTATTTAAGGTAATGTACTGAACTTGATACAACGTTATATTCCCCAAATGCAGCTATTCGTCACATAAAATTAAGCGTGTTCTTTTAAGTGTGAGTAATGATCTAAGTAGTCATGCAGTCGGTCCTAATTGGAAATATTATGGCAATTTAAAGTGAACAGAATGCCTATGAATTAAAATTTAATTAATGTTGGAACCCTGTTGAGAATATTAAAAGGGACTTTTTTCTTCTATAATTAAAAAAGCCAATTCTTACACGACTATAGATAACGATGCACTTCTGTGATTATACGCAGCTGCTTATTCTAAAATAAAATAAAAATACTAACCACAGTAAAAACTGACATTAAACAACAAATGTTCAAGCTAGTGAAATGCTAGGTATAAACAAAGCAATGAACATGACCAAATCTACAAATTAAACCCCAAACTAGCAGAATCGTAAAGAATTTAATGATTCTGGCTCCAATTCTGATTCAACTTAACGATTCCATTAAGAATTCTTTTATGAAAGCTCATATTCAGGCCCAGACACAATAGACAGTTTTCCCATTTCCAGCACTGATTTGGAGGGAAATGAGTGGACTTCTGCAAAATGGATATAAACATGATACAGTAAACTAAGCTAAGAGTACAACACTGAACAGCATTTGAGTCTGATGAGGCTTTTTGAATGATTCAGTAAAATGAAGAGTCCTTCATTCAGACCGCTCTACTCATGATGTATGTATTTGTTGCCAAAGTGGTCAATTACATTTCTCGCCCACAAGACACAGAAAATACACTATTTTATCAGTGTCTTAACATTCATTTTTTGAAAACAAAAAAACAAGCAAAAAGTAACTTTGCAAAGTTTTCTTTATATCTTTATTTAATGATGTATATATTTACATTACATGTTTTTTTATACATGTACAAAACACAATTTCATGTTTATGAATTTATATACACCGATCAGGCATAACATTATGACAGGTGAAGTGAATAACACTGATTATCTCTTCATCATGGCACCTGTTAGTGGGTGGGATATATTAGGCAGCAAGTGAACATTTTGTCCTCAAAGTTGATGTGTTAGAAGCAGGAAAAATGGGCAAGCGTAAGGATTTGAGCGAGTTTGACAAGGGCCAAATTGTGATGGCTAGATGACTGGGTCAGAGCATCTCCAAAACTGCAGCTCTTGTGGGGTGTTCCCGGTCTGCAGTCGTCAGTGTCTATCAAAAGTGATCCAAGGAAGGAACAGTGGTGAGCTGGCGAGAGGGTCATGGGCGGCCAAGGCTCATTGATGCACGTGGGGAGCGAAGGCTGACCTGTGTGGTCCAATCAAATAGACGAGCAACTGTAGCTCAAATTGCTCAAGAAGTTAATGCTGGTTCTGATAGAAAGGCGTCAGAATACACATTGCATCACACTTTGTTGCGTATGGAACTGCATAGCCACAGACCAGTCAGGGTGCCCATGCTGACCCCTGTCCACCGCCGAAAACACCAACAGTGGGCACGTGAGCATCAAAACTGGACCACGGAGCAATGGAAGAAGGTGGCCTGGTCTGAAGAATCACATTTTCTTTTACATCACGTGGATGGCCGGGTGCGTGTGATTCGCTTACCTGGGGAACACATGGCACCAGGATGCACTATGGGAAGAAGGCAAGCCGGCGGAGGCAGTGTGATGCTTTGGGCAATGTTCTGCTGGGAAACCTTGGGTCCTGCCATCCATGTGGATGTTACTTTGACACATACCATCTACCTAAGCATTGTTGCAGACCATGTACACCCTTTCATGGAAACGGTATTCCCTGGTGGCTGTGGCCTCTTTCAGCAGAATAATGCGCCCTGCCACAAAGCAAAAATGGTTCAGGAGTGGTTTGAGGAGCACAACAACGAGTTTGAGGTGTTGACTTGGCCTCTAAATTCCCCAGATCTCAATCCAATCGAGCATCTGTGGGATGTGCTGAACAAACAAGTCCGATCCATGGAGGCCTCACCTCGCAACTTACAGGACTTAAAGGATCTGCTGATAACATCTTGGTGCCAGATACCACAGCACACCTTCAGGGGTCTGGTGGAGTCCATGCCTCGACGGGTCAGGGCTGTTTTGGCAGCAAAAGGGGAACCAACACAATATTAGGTCATAATGTTATGCCTGATCAGTATATATATATATATATATATATATATATATACACTCACCTAAAGGATTATTAGGAACACCTGTTCAATTTCTCATTAATGCAATTATCTAATCAACCAATCACATGGCAGTTGCTTCAATGCATTTAGGGGTGTGGTCCTGGTCAAGACAATCTCCTGAACTCCAAACTGAATGTCAGAATGGGAAAGAAAGGTGATTTAAGCAATTTTGAGCGTGGCATGGTTGTTGGTGCCAGACGGGCCGGTCTGAGTATTTCACAATCTGCTCAGTTACTGGGATTTTCACGCACAACCATTTCTAGAGTTTACAAAGAATGGTGTGAAAAGGGAAAAACATCCAGTATGCGGCAGTCCTGTGGCCGAAAATGCCTTGTTGATGCTAGAGGTCAGAGGAGAATGGGCCGACTGATTCAAGCTGATAGAAGAGCAACTTTGACTGAAATAACCACTCGTTACAACCGAGGTATGCAGCAAAGCATTTGTGAAGCCACAACACGCACAACCTTGAGGCGGATGGGCTACAACAGCAGAAGACCCCACCGGGTACCACTCATCTCCACTACAAATAGGAAAAAGAGGCTACAATTTGCACGAGCTCACCAAAATTGGACAGTTGAAGACTGGAAAAATGTTGCCTGGTCTGATGAGTCTCGATTTCTGTTGAGACATTCAGATGGTAGAGTCAGAATTTGGCGTAAACAGAATGAGAACATGGATCCATCATGCCTTGTTACCACTGTGCAGGCTGGTGGTGGTGGTGTAATGGTGTGGGGGATGTTTTCTTGGCACACTTTAGGCCCCTTAGTGCCAATTGGGCATCGTTTAAATGCCACGGCCTACCTGAGCATTGTTTCTGACCATGTCCATCCCTTTATGACCACCATGTACCCATCCTCTGATGGCTACTTCCAGCAGGATAATGCACCATGTCACAAAGCTCCAATCATTTCAAATTGGTTTCTTGAACATGACAAGGAGTTCACTGTACTAAAATGGCCCCCACAGTCACCAGATCTCAACCCAATAGAGCATCTTTGGGATGTGGTGGACCGGGAGCTTCGTGCCCTGGATGTGCATCCCACAAATCTCCATCAACTGCAAGATGCTATCCTATCAATATGGGCCAACATTTCTAAAGAATGCTTTCAGCACCTTGTTGAATCAATGCCACGTAGAATTAAGGCAGTTCTGAAGGCGAAAGGGGGTCAAACACAGTATTAGTATGGTGTTCCTAATAATCCTTTAGGTGAGTGTATATATATACAGTGGGGAGAACAAGTATTTGATACACTGCCGATTTTGCAGGTTTGCCCACTTACAAAGCATGTAGAAGTCTGTAATTTTTATCATAGGTACTCTTCAACTGTGAGAAACGGAATCTAAAACAAAAATCCAGAAAATCACATTGTATGATTTTTAAGTAATTAATTTGCATTTTATTGCATGACATAAGTATTTGATACATCAGAAAAACAGAACTAAATATTTGGTACAGAAACCTTTGTTTGCAATTACAGAGATCATACGTTTCCTGTAGTTCTTGACCAGGTTTGCACACACTTCAGCAGGGATTTTGGCCTACTCCTCCATACAGACCTTCTCCAGATCCTTCAGGTTTCGGGGCTGTCGCTGGGCAATACGGACTTTCAGCTCCCTCCAAAGATTTTCTATTGGGTTCAGGTCTGGAGACTGGCTAGGCCACTCCAGGACCTTGAGATGCTTCTTACGGAGCCACTCCTTAGTTGCCCTGGCTGTGTGTTTCGGGTCGTTGTCATGCTGGAAGACCCAGCCACGACCCATCTTCAATGCTCTTACTGAGGGAAGTAGGTTGTTGGCCAAGATCTCGCGATACATGGCCCCATCCATCCTCCCCTCAATATGGTGCAGTCGTCCTGTCCCCTTTGCAGAAAAGCATCCCCAAAGAATGATGTTTCCACCTCCATGCTTCACGGTTGGGATGGTGTTCTTGGGGTTGTACTCATCCTTCTTCTTCCTCCAAACACGGCGAGTGGAGTTTAGACCAAAAAGCTCTATTTTTGTCTCATCAGACCACATGACCTTCTCCCATTCCTCCTCTGGATCATCCAGATGGTCATTGGCAAACTTCAGACGGGCCTGGACATGCGCTGGCTTGAGCAGGGGGACCTTGCGTGCGCTGCAGGATTTTAATCCATGACGGCGTAGTGTGTTACTAATGGTTTTCTTTGAGACTGTGGTCCCAGCTCTCTTCAGGTCATTGACCAGGTCCTGCCGTGTAGTTCTGGGCTGATCCCTCACCTTCCTCATGATCATTGAAGCCCCACAATGTGATTTTCTGGATTTTTGTTTTAGATTCCGTCTCTCACAGTTGAAGAGTACCTATGATAAAAATTACACACCTCTACATGCTTTGTAAGTAGGAAAACCTGCAAAATCGGCAGTGTATCAAATACTTGTTCTCCCCACTGTATATATACACTCACCTAAAGGATTATTAGGAACACCATACTAATACTGTGTTTGACCCCCTTTCGCCTTCAGAACTGCCTTAATTCTACGTGGCATTGATTCAACAAGGTGCTGAAAGCATTCTTTAGAAATGTTGGCCCATATTGATAGGATAGCATCTTGCAGTTGATGGAGATTTGTGGGATGCACATCCAGGCCACGAAGCTCCCGTTCCACCACATCCCAAAGATGCTCTATTGGGTTGAGATCTGGTGACTGTGGGGGCCATTTTAGTACAGTGAACTCATTGTCATGTTCAAGAAACCAATTTGAAATGATTCGAGCTTTGTGACATGGTGCATTATCCTGCTGGAAGTAGCCATCAGAGGATGGGTACATGGTGGTCATAAAGAGATGGACATGGTCAGAAACAATGCTCAGGTAGGCCGTGGCATTTAAACGATGCCCAATTGGCACTAAGGGGCCTAAAGTGTGCCAAGAAAACATCCCCCACACCATTACACCACCACCACCAGCCTGCACAGTGGTAACAAGGCATGATGGATCCATGTTCTCATTCTGTTTACGCCAAATTCTGACTCTACCATCTGAATGTCTCAACAGAAATCGGAGTCATCAGACCAGGCAACATTTTTCCAGTCTTCAACTGTCCAATTTTGGTGAGCTCGTGCAAATTGTAGCCTCTTTTTCCTATTTGTAGTGGAGATGAGTGGTACCCGGTGGGGTCTTCTGCTGTTGTAGCCCATCCGCCTCAAGGTTGTGCGTGTTGTGGCTTCACAAATGCTTTGCTGCATACCTCGGTTGTAACGAGTGGTTATTTCAGTCAAAGTTGCTCTTCTATCAGCTTGAATCAGTCGGCCCATTCTCCTCTGACCTCTAGCATCAACAAGGCATTTTCGCCCACAGGACTGCCGCATACTGGATGTTTTTCCCTTTTCACACCATTCTTTGTAAACTCTAGAAATGGTTGTGCGTGAAAATCCCAGTAACTGAGCAGATTGTGAAATACTCAGACCGGCCCGTCTGGCACCAACAACCATGCCACGCTCAAAATTGCTTAAATCACCTTTCTTTCCCATTCTGACATTCAGTTTGGAGTTCAGGAGATTGTCTTGACCAGGACCACACCCCTAAATGCATTGAAGCAACTGCCATGTGATTGGTTGATTAGATAATTGCATTAATGAGAAATTGAACAGGTGTTCCTAATAATCCTTTAGGTGAGTGTATATATATATATATATATATATATATATATCATTCAGTATATTGCCTTTATATTTTTTAGCATTTGTTTATTTAATTTATTGTTTATTTTTTATTTCTTCTGCTGATGTTGTGACTGGAAAAAAGTGGTCACACTTTAGATTAGGGTCCAATTCTCACTATTAACAACGACTTTTGCCTCAATAAACTCCTAATTACTGCTTATTAATAGTTATTAAGGTAGTTGTTAAGTTTATTTATTGGGTAGGATTAAGTGATGTAGAATATGGTCATGCAGAATAAGGTATGTGCTTTATGAGTACTAATAAACAGCCAATATACTAGTAATATGCATGCTAATAAGAAACTAGTTAATAGTGAGAATTGGACCCTAAAGTGTTACCAAAAAGTAGCATTTGAGAAGACAAATGCTACTTTTTGGTAACACTTTAGGGTCCAATTCTCACTATTTACTAGTTGGCCGCCCATGACCCTGTTCGCCGGTTCACCACTGTTCCTTCCTTGGACCACTTTTGATAGACACTGATGACTGCAGACCGGGAACACCCCACAAGAGCTGCAGTTTTGGAGATGCTCTGACCCAGTCATCTAGCCATCACAATTTGGCCCTTGTCAAACTCGCTCAAATCCTTACGCTTGCCCATTTTTCCTGATTCTAACACATCAACTTTGAGGACAAAATGTTCACTTGCTGCCTAATATATCCCACCCACTAACAGGTGCCGTGATGAAGAGATAATCAGTGTTATTCACTTCACCTGTCATAATGTTATGCCTGATCGGTGTATATATATTTATTTACAAAATTCCACAAATTCATAAACATGAAATTGTGTTTTGTACATGTATAAAAAAACATGTAATGTAAATATATACATAATTAAATAAAGAAATAAAGAAAACTTTGCAAAGTTACTTTTTGCTTGTTTTTTTGTTTTCAAAAAATGAATGTTAAGACACTGATAAAATAGTGTATTTTCTGTGTCTTGTGGGCGAGAAATGTAATTGACCACTTTTGGTCAAAAGCTACGCATCATTTTTCCAAAGCAAAAGCATTTTTTCAGCGAAGTCTGTGGTGCCTTACAGTATTTCATCAAGTGTTCAATCCACATCAACAGATGTTCAAGAACCATTCACAGACACAAACGCAAAAATAATTTGGTTCACATACAGTGGGGAGAACAAGTATTTGATACACTGCCGATTTTGCAGGTTTGCCCACTTACAAAGCATGTAGAAGTCTGTAATTTTTATCATAGGTACTCTTCAACTGTGAGAGACGGAATCTAAAACAAAAATCCAGAAAATCACATTGTATGATTTTTAAGTAATTAATTTGCATTTTATTGCATGACATAAGTATTTGATACATCAGAAAAGCAGAAATTAATATTTGGTACAGAAACATCATTCTTTGGGGATGCTTTTCTGCAAAGGGGACAGGACGACTGCACCGTATTGAGGGGAGGATGGATGGGGCCATGTATCGCGAGATCTTGGCCAACAACCTCCTTCCCTCAGTAAGAGCATTGAAGATGGGTTGTGGCTGGGTCTTCCAGCATGACAACGACCCGAAACACACAGCCAGGGCAACTAAGGAGTGGCTCCGTAAGAAGCATCTCAAGGTCCTGGAGTGGCCTAGCCAGTCTCCAGACCTGAACCCAATAGAAAATCTTTGGAGGGAGCTGAAAGTCCGTATTGCCCAGCGACAGCCCCAAACCTGAAGGATCTGGAGAAGGTCTGTATGGAGGAGTGGGCCAAAATCCCTGCTGCAGTGTGTGCAAACCTGGTCAAGAACTACAGGAAACGTATGATCTCTGTAATTGCAAACAAAGGTTTCTGTACCAAATATTAAGTTCTGCTTTTCTGATGTATCAAATACTTATGTCATGTAATAAAATGCAAATTAATTACTTAAAAATCATACAATGTGATTTTCTGGATTTTTAGATTCCGTCTCTCACAGTTGAAGTGTACCTATGATAAAAATTACAGACTTCTACATGCTTTGTAAGTGGGCAAACCTGCAAAATCGGCAGTGTATCAAATACTTGTTCTCCCCACTGTATTTTAAAAAAATGTATAGCCCAAAATATCCTGCTAAAAGCAAAGGTTCGACTCTCTCCAACAATCACAGTCATGCAGATGTTGGCCCCTGGCACTGGAGCGCTCAAAATCCTCAGTGTTATCCCAAGCAAACTTAATGGAGTGAGAGATAACTTGACTAACTTCACACAAGTGCAGTCAGAAACACTGGAAGCTCTAAATAATAACCAGCAGGCAATGA
Source organism: Coreius guichenoti (assembly GCA_039654105.1). Lineage (NCBI taxonomy): Eukaryota > Metazoa > Chordata > Actinopteri > Cypriniformes > Gobionidae > Coreius > Coreius guichenoti. The sequence goes on along the minus strand of CM077190.1, from coordinate 30,873,212 downwards.
CATGCTGATGAAAACACAGAGTATCAGAATACTTCTACTGAAACCTTCAAATAACTGTAAGCAAATCCTTTGCGATCATGTTTCATGACAGGATGGAATCTATTACGAGAAAGACATTGCATTTATAACCCCTGATGGCATTTTAGGTGCTCGTACCTTTGGCCTCTGCGTAAACACGATCGTTCTTCATGGATCTCCTATTTATACTGAGAGCAAAACCTACAAGAGCATCTCATTTAAAATTCATGGAGTTGTTAGTTCTAGCAAACTTTTGCCTGACTGATTTTAGAGCAACAGTATTCAGTATTTATCTCATAAACTATTTTATCTCTTTGACTGAGTGAAATTCTCAGGTACCTTCAAGGGGTCCATCAGTCTGCAGAATACAGATTACACTAAACTATCTCTGATATGCGTCGACCTGTTTACTTGTAACACCACCAGATATTCCTGTTTGTGTATGTTTGTTTACTACACTTCAGAGACATAAAACGGCATCAGAAGTGAGCTAAATCTGACAAAACCTCTTTTTAAGGGAGATGTCCTTAAAGGTGAAAATGATTTATGATTCAGTAAATAATGTGTAAGTCTTTCATATGTCCTTCATGACAGCTTTTGATTTCACTTCAACCACATGTCCTTCTGAGTGAAGAAAGGAATAGCATACCGTGCAGTGCATACTTTCTATGTGAAAGAATATGCAGTATGCAATGTTTGAAATGTTTCAAACAATAATGCTGCATTGTCGTCACATCTCAGTAGGTTGTGTGTTTAATTCAGCGAGTGCCATCCAGTTATCTAAAACAGATACTGTTCATTTGCATTTTAATACAATTTTGTGTAAAATGGCCAAAATGAGCCAAGAAAGACATGTTAAAAGATTTTTAAAATGTCAAATATTTGTTTAAATATTATAATATAATAAAATAATATATTTTATAATATATAATATTAGGTAACACTATTTTACAGTGTCCTTGTTACATATGTTACATGTACTTACTGTAGTAATAACAGTAAATGATGCATAATTACATGCAACTAACCCTAAACCTAATTATATAATAAGTACATGTTAATTAATATTACTCAGTACTTACATGTATAGTTACACTTTAACAAGGACACCTTAAAATAACCCTATAGTAAGTACATGTAGTTAATCATTATTACTCAGTATTTAAATATATAAATACACTGTAACAATGACACCTTAAAATAAAGTGTAACCAAATATAACATAAAACATAACGGTTACACTTTATTTTAAGGTGTTCGTGTTACAGTGTAATTATACATTTAAGTACCGAGTAATAATAATTAACTACATGTTCTTACTATAGGGTTAGGGTTAGGATTAGGGTGTGGTTGAGGATAGTTACATGTAATTAAGCACAATTTATAGTAATTACATGTAACGTGTGTAACAAAGACACTGTAAAATAACCAAACAACATAACATGTAACATAAAACGTAACATAACATGTAACAACATATAACATAACATAAAACATAACATATAACATAACATAAAACATAACATATAACATAACATAACAACAGATAACATGTAACAACATATAACATAACATCTAACATAACATGTAACAACAACATTATACTTTGTTTAGTGCTGGGCAATCAAATAATCGTGATTAATCGCATCCAAGTTAAAAGTTTGTGTTCACATAATATGTGTGTGTGTACTGTGTATAATTATTATGTATATATAAATACACACACATACATGTATACTTATATATAAAATATTTATATTTAAGATAAATTATATACATGCAAATATTTATTAAATATATACATGCATGTGTGTGTATTTATATATACAGTGGGGAGAACAAGCATTTGATACACTGCCGATTTTGCAGGTTTTCCTACTTACAAAGCATGTAGAGGTCTGTAATTTTTATCATAGGTACACTTCAACTGTGAGTGACGGAATCTAAAACAAAAATCCATAAAATCACATTGTATGATTTTTAAGTAATTAATTTGCATTTCATTGCATGAGTATTTGATCACCTACCAACCAGTAAGAATTCCGGCTCTCACAGACCTGTTAGTGTTTCTTTAAGAAGCCCTCCTGTTCTCCACTCATTACCTGTATTAACTGCACCTGTTTGAACTCGTTACCTGTATAAAAGACACCTGTCCACACACTCAATCAAACAGACTCCAACCTCTCCACAATGGCCAAGACCAGAGAGCTGTGTAAGGACATCAGGGATAAAATTGTAGACCTGCACAAGGCTGGGATAGGCTACAGGACAATAGGCAAGCAGCTTGGTGAGAAGGCAACAACTGTTGGCGCAATTATTAGAAAATGGAAGAAGTTCAAGATGACGGTCAAACTCCCTCAGTCTGGGGCACCATGCAAGATCTCACCTCGTGGGGCATCAACGATCATGAGGAAGGTGAGGGATCAGCCCAGAACTACACGGCAGGACCTGGTCAATGACCTGAAGAGAGCTGGGACCACAGTCTCAAAGAAAACCATTAGTAACACACTACGCCGTCATGGATTAAAATCCTGCAGCGCACGCAAGGTCCCCCTGCTCAAGCCAGCGCATGTCCAGGCCCATCTGAAGTTTGCCAATGACCATCTGGATGATCCAGAGGAGGAATGGGAGAAGGTCATGTGGTCTGAGGAGACAAAAATAGAGCTTTTTGGTCTAAACTCCACTCGCCGTGTTTGGAGGAAGAAGAAGGATGAGTACAACCCCAAGAACACCATCCCAACCGTGAAGCATGGAGGTGGAAACATCATTCTTTGGGGATGCTTTTCTGCAAAGGGGACAGGACGACTGCACCGTATTGAGGGGAGGATGGATGGGGCCATGTATCGCGAGATTAAGAGCATTGAAGATGGGTTGTGGCTGGGTCTTCCAGCATGACAACGACCCGAAACACACAGCCAGGGCAACTAAGGAGTGGCTCCGTAAGAAGCATCTCAAGGTCCTGGAGTGGCCTAGCCAGTCTCCAGACCTGAACCCAATAGAAAATCTTAGGAGGGAGCTGAAAGTCCGTATTGCCCAGCGACAGCCCCGAAACCTGAAGGATCTGGAGAAGGTCTGTATGGAGGAGTGGGCCAAAATCCCTGCTGCAGTGTGTGCAAACCTGGTCAAGAACTACAGGAAACGTATGATCTCTGTAATTGCAAACAAAGGTTTCTGTACCAAATATTAAGTTCTGCTTTTCTGATGTATCAAATACTTATGTCATGCAATAAAATGCAAATTAATTACTTAAAAATCATACAATGTGATTTTCTGGATTTTTGTTTTAGATTCCGTCTCTCACAGTTGAAGAGTACCTATGATAAAAATTACAGACCTCTACATGCTTTGTAAGTGGGCAAACCTGCAAAATCGGCAGTGTATCAAATACTTGTTCTCCCCACTGTACATAATAATTATACACAGTACACACACATATATTATGTAAACACAAACTTTTATTTTGGATGCGATTAATCGCGATTATTCAATTGCCCAGCACTAATTTTGTTACATAACATTACATGTAACATAACATATAACAACATCTAACGACATAACATCTAACATAATACATAACGTTACATGTTATGTTGTTAAGTTATATTAGATGTTATGTTACATGTTATATGTTGTTACATAACATATAACAACATATAACATAACATGTAATATAACATAACATAAATTAAGTATTTATTTGAGAGATCAACCTGGACATCACTTGCTGGATTAAATGTTGCATATGTACTTTTTAGTAGGTGCATTTAAGTCTACTGTACAGTATGGATTAAGCCAGTGTTTCCCAATCCTGCTCCTGGAGGCACACCAACATTACATATTTTCCAACTCTTCCTGATCAAACACGCTTGAATTAACTCATCAGCTCGTTAGTAGACTTCAAGACGGGGAAATAAAGGGGTCAGATGAGGGAGTAGGGCTGGACCAGAATATTCGAATATTCGTTCGATGGGTTGGTATTAGATTTTCAATTTTGGGATTCGAATATTCCCCCTCGAAACGGTTCTCATTCGCGCTTGCATATGTTTACACTATAAAATCTGGCGAAATACAATACTCTTTTTTTTTTTTTACAATTATCTTATAGCCTAGCCGTTTTAATAGAATGGACAGCTGAATAGGAACCCAACCTCGTTATACTTAATAAATATATTTGCTTCTTCTTAGCCTAAGTGTTCCCTGCAACGGAGTATTCTGTCTACAGCGCACAACTGCACAAGCTTATATGGAAGAAGCGCATGCCTGAGCTTGCATTTTGGGTTAAGCTGTGTTGGTTTGACATTGTGGAAAATAGAATAATAGAATCGCCTTTTTACCCGTTAGGGATGTGACGGTGAGAACATTTTGCACTGTGCGGCCGTGCGCATTTTACTTTCGGTTTGCCAATTCGGGGGCAGGTTTCTTGAATGGTGGGTTCATTAGCCTATTATTCTTAATGAAAAACACAACAACAAAACAGTACAATGACAAACTCCCTTAAATAGGCGCTTTTACTTTTCGCTTTGAAACCAAATCTTCCGCGATCATCTTCTCATTCAGCTCCTCACTCTCTGATGAATGAGATCTGACTCCTGCTGCTGATGTGCTGCGACTCTCGTTCGGCTCGCGCTGCACGTTCAGTTTTTAATTGTAGTTAATCTGTTCTCTAACTGAACTAAAATTATAAAATATCAAAACGACGGTGGGGGCGGTGCCGCGGTGGGCAAGTGATGTAACCGATGTTATGCCTGAACACCGGTAACACCGACTATTGCAGCAAGCCTAATATTACCCGTTATTATCAATCTAAATAAATCTACTGTGAAATATAGGAGCTTGTTACTGGGACGTAACAGACCTGTGTGTTTTGTATCACTAGTGCAGTGTCCGTTCTCGGAGCATATAAGCCCTGCCGGCGTGAGGCGTACCGCTGAGAATCTCGAGATTCCTGCCTTTATTAGAGAGAAGAATATGTTTAGCCACCTCCCTCCTCCCTCCTCGAAGCTCAAAAAATGGTATTCAGACCAGCCCTATGAGGGAGACATCCAAAATGTGCACTGTTGGTATGTCTCCAGGAACAGACTTGGGAAACACTGGATTAAGCAGTATGCTAGTATTCTAGTACCGTGCATTGCATTGTGGGATGCAGCATTTAATGCAACATGCTCTGGTAGCTGCACATTATGCCAAATGTAGTATGACATGGCATATTGCACTCATACTGAAAATCTACACTGTGCACACAGTATACACAGTACTTACTCACAGTAGAAGCAGAGTGCTGTTCTGTGACTCCTGACTAACATGACATCACACTCAAGTCTTAATATTTCCATGAGCATGTTTGGATTGGTTGACATTATGTAAACAATACAGGGTTTAGTAATGAGCATCTGTGCCAGGGTTCCTCATGTCGTCTAATTACTTGCATTAGGCCACATAAATTATTCTTTGTAAACCCCTCTGGATAACAGCATGTGTGGATCCATTATGAATAAGATTATTTCAGCCAACCAATTATGACCTCTCTTTTCTACAGAGAGTAAACAGTGTCAGCTCAATAAATCTGCTTTGAGGTTATAACCAAAGATGATTAAAACTTCACACCCTAAAACTACAATATATATTATAAACGCAAGAGAAGACAAAACGTTTTTTTCCTTGAATGAAAAAGTACCTTGGCGTACCATGCAAGTACTACTGTAGGCAAAAAGGTGATTAAAAATGGTTTAACACCAAAAATTTTATCTATAATACATAAAAAGAGTATTCCATTGATACATTATTTATCGATAAACGAAATGGCTTTTCACCAAACACCTAGATAACACACACTGATGGTGTTAACACTTCACGTTTCATATTCTCCATGAGCCACAATTATGCTCTTAAATCTCTAAAACTAGAGCATCACCTCGCATTCTCCCACACTCTTGCTCTCTTTGTCCTTTCACACTAGTCATTGTTCTCCTCTCAGTTCTCGGGTTGCATTTACAAATTGCTGGCTGTTATCATGTTAGGGACAAACAGCAGATAGGACGTGTAGGATAGCTGGAGGCAAAAGGGCTCTTTGATTTTAACGGGAGGATCGGAGAATAATGCGAGCGAGATAAGATCCACGTTTCTCCCCTTCCAACGAGACGTCCCTGGAGAACAGGGCACAAGGAGCAAATGTTTAATCTGCACGTATTTCTACACCTCTTAGTGTTTGGCGGGCTGCCAGTCGGCACCAACGCGTTTCGTCGTAGAGCTCCGTGTCTCATTGACACTCAGTGCTGTAACAGTATCGCTCACATCACTGGATACCGGTAGTTAATGGTGCCCTGGAAAACCAGATCAAGAGTACAGTGTCATCTGAGAAGATACTGATTCTTCATCTGATAGCTGAGAAGTGAGAAAGATTTTAAACTTTTGAACTGGGAAGTGCTGCTGCCTTCATCTGAACAATCACAAGAAGATTATGTTTGAATTCAAAATTAATTTGAAAGCAAAAACATATACAGTACCGGTCAAAAGTTTGGAAACATTTAGGTTTTTTAATGTTTTTGAAAGAAGTCTCTTCTGCTCACCAAGGCTGCGTTTATTTAATCAAAATACAGTAAAAACAGTAATATTTGTGAAATATTATTACAATTTAAATTAACTGGTTTCTATGTGAATATATTGTAAAATGTAATTTATTCCTGTGATCAAATCTGAATTTTCAGCATCATTACTCCAGTCTTCAGTGTCACATGATCCTTCAGAAATCATTCTAATATGATGATTTGGGGCTAAAAAACATTTCTTCTTATTATTAATGTTAAACACAGTTGTGCTGCTTAATATTTTTGTGGAAACTATGATTTTCTTTCAGGATACTTTGATGAATAGAAAGTTCAAAAGATCATTTATTATAAATAGAACTTTTTTTTTAATATTTATTAATTTCATAAGTGACTGTCATTTTTTATAAATGTAATGTGCCTTTGCTTAATAAATGTATTAATTACTTTTTTCTTTTTCTTTTTTAAATCTTACTTACCCCAAACTTTTGAATAGCAGTGTATCATGATTTCCCAAAAAAAAAAAAAAAATTAAGCAGCACAACTGTTTTCAACATTGATAATAATAAGAAATGATCTTAGAATGATTTCTGAAGGATCATGTGACACTGAAGACTGGAGTAATGATGCTGAATATTGCAAAATATGCAAAATATCCACCTGGAACCCTTTAAAATGTATTTATCTTACTAGCAAACTGATAAAAACCTGTGCACACCACCATCAACGCAAAACACTTCAGTTATTTGTTCCCTCAGAGGCAGTTAAAGTAAACTTCTAACATGGAAGTGCATCATAATGTATCGTTCCTGTAGCTCATACAGTAGAGCACCGCATTAGTTAGTTCATTTGATTTGCATAAAAGCATCTGCCAAATGCATACATGTAAATGTTAGTTGTTGTGTTCTGGAACACCTGGGGTTTCGGCTTTCAGCACCAGCTGGGGAAAAAACTTTCAATAAACAACAGGAATATCAGAATCCTAATCAGAGTCCTAATCCAAGTCTGCTCACTATAAATAATGAAATAGCCAATGCAAACAAAAGAGACAACTTATTTGAGTTTACAACAGATAAAACGCCTAGTGGAAAACAGCAAAATCAACTCTATAATATACATTGTCAGGGGTCAAATTTATGGATAACGCTGTAGACTGATGCATGCGATATAGAAACTGGCTTAAGTCTCTTTTTCCTGAGTTCAAGAATTCACTGCTCATTTGCTAATATTGAGAATTTCTATGGTTTTATTGATGGGATTATTATGCAGTTAATTTTATGTTTGACTGGGCACCTCCAATTAGTCTGTCCCTCAATTCGAGAGGCAATACTTTCAAACAATCCAAAAGGCTTTTACATCCAAATAAATATGCATGTGAAGCTAAAACCCAATAATGACAGAAATCATTTTCATAATTGAAACCTATTCTATGCAGTGACAGAATGCACATTTGAATAAATTACGCTTATCAATGGCACAGCCACTTCCATTATCGATGGCATTGCTTACGTAACTCAAACAAACTGTGTAACTTTAGACTGAAACGAAGTTTAAATGGAGTAAGTAGTAAGTAACTTTCTCATGATTAATATGCTGCTTTTAAAGGAAAAAAGGTGGTAGAGTGTTTGTCCTTATTCTTTGGGCAAACAGGACACCGGCATCCACAGAGAAGAATGGGGATAATTACTTAGCTAAATTGGGAAAATGTTGCTTAAATCAGAAGAATACACAGGAATAGATGAATTCTGCTCGAGGCTGAAGTGGCGTTCGCTCCATTTGCACACCTGACACCAGTTTTAGTTGTCTAATAAAAATGTGCCATCATTTACACGATGCCTACAGCCTTTTCTAATTAGGTGAGTCTTAATGAATGAAATTTGCAATATCATATCTTACAATTTCACCTTGTGAGCATTTAATGGAGCAATGCTGAGATCTAATTTGCTGAATCTCAAAAAGTACAACTTGATTTAATTGCAAATTCTCCTCAATGATATTTACCTCTCCGCTGTGGACTTTATGAGGTTGACAACAGCCTCCACATACACTGAGTTTACCCACATTTACTCAAAGACCCCAGCTGATCCGCATTGTGTCTTTGTCAGGACTCAAGCTGCATCTGGATCTGAGCATGTGATCAGAGATGCAGATCTTACAGCACTGAAACCTTGGGTTGAGCTCTTCAAAGGCTTCAAAGCCACTTGCTGCTCTTTTGAGAAGCAGAGAGGACGATGCCCTTGGCTGGACGGAAAAAAAAACACACCAAAATTCTTAAAAGCAGCTTACAGGAATAGTTTAACCAAAAGTGATCATGTTATCAAAACTTGCATGATTTTCTATCTTGCACCAAACACAAAAGATATTTTCATGCAGCTCTTTTCCAAACACTGCCTCTCAGTAGGGCTGGGATGATACACCTGTCTCCCGATTCGATACTATCACGATACTTGGGTGCTGATACGATACGTATTGTGATTTTTAAGTACTGCGATTCTACAAGTATTGTGATTCAAAATTGCTATGTATTGTGATTTTTGTTTGCTGATGTCTTTCTGTCCACTAATTTTCACGTTCATCACGATTCGATACAATATTGATTCTCATAGCCAGCGATACGATATTTTTTTAGATCCCTCACAAAGTTCTGCGATACGATTATGATACGATTCGATTCAGGGGTATATCAATCAATATTTCGATATTATGATATAATGTTCCGATTTTATAACTCACAACTGCAACCAAAATATATAACATAAACATTTATTTCAAAATTTCACATCCTGCACCCTGATTGGGACATCCACAAATAAAAAAATTCACATAGTAATCTAATGACAGCTTATGACATGAAAGTATTTTAGGCTTCTGTGCTAAAATGTGTAATGTCAAAAAAATGATAAAGGGGGGGAAATTTTTTTATAAAAATACTATAAAATTAAAGACATTTCTTTTAAATGTATAGCACAGATTTTTAATGAAGCAACAACATATTATAGGTAGGACAGAACAAGATATGCTATTAATATTCTTTCATTGTGCAAAAGTATTATAATATGAAAGGCTCCAATACAGAGCGGCACAAAGCACTTATGCGTATCCCGTGTGCTGAATGATGCGCTTGAAGCAACACAGAGTCACAGCGCGCAGCGCTCCTATGCAGCAGTTTATTAAGCAAACAGTTTTAAATTTCAGTTACTGTGGGTGTGAAGAACGATTCATAGCGCTCTATTCTCCTTATATGCAAAACCATAGACCTTTATCTACTGAAGCACAAAAGTAAGTAAAAGAAGACTCAATTCAGTGGCCTATTTGTGCGCTGTTTGAGAGGAGTGCGCGCTGCTATTTGCAAGGCTTTAAACACGAGCAAATGGTAAACTTTCGTGAAGATGCATCTCTGGCCTGATCATCTCAGTTCCATCGACTGTCTCAAGCATCTTCACAAGCTCTGAAAGGTAGTTTAAACGAGAATGCACGCGTTGGCGATAATGCATAGACTGACATTGTGTGAAAATGTGGAAAGTGTTAAAACAAATGTGCCTCTTAAATATATAAATAGCCTACAGGTATCGATTTATCGATGCATCGGTACATCGTATCGTTAGACATTAGATTGATGTATTGTTACACCCCTAGTGTCCACTAGTAAGAGATATGACGTCATGTAATACTCACAGATACAACACATATCGCCCTCTCAGGGCATAACGCTAAGGATAGTTTCTACTGGTCCCAGCCAAAATTTTCACTGGCCCCAACACAAAAAAGTAATAAATAAATAAAATAGGCCTTGTTATTGTCTTTGTTGTTTTTGACCCATAAACTTAATAAATAAGGTTGTGACACCAAAAACTACTAGGCTAACTCATATAAATTTCAAATATTGTTAAAGAAAAGTAAACTGTCAGTAATTAAATAAGAACAAATAATCAAATTACGAGCAATAGCAAATACAGTAGAACAAACATACAAATAAAATAGAGATGTGACCTGCCGATGCCGATTTTTGCAGATTCAGATTTTCTTTGTAAGAACTATATTTGACAGCATATACAAACAAAAATCACAAATAAATGCAATAGAATAAAGAGAGCTATGAAATAAACATGGCTTTAAGTTTTTCAGGTGGGTCTAACAGTAGGTTAGTATTCAGGTAAGAAATACTACAGAAATTAAAGTAATCAAATGTAAAACACTGGATTAATGTGTAACAGATGTGTAATGTGAAAACAGATTAATGTGTACAATTAAAGTTATAAAACGTGTTCAGTCAAGAGCAGAGAGTCATTTTCTCCATGTCTTTTGTGCTTTGATGAACATGACAGACATCAGCAGGATTATTAGACTGCTGTCATTTTAAGAGCTTATGCATGGATCCAATATAGGCTCCTGATACACAACATGCGTTATCTTTCTTAACTAGTCTATTTACAGTTCCAAAACTGACAGTGTTTAACTGAATACTCGCCAAGACAGGCATTTTGACATAATTTTGTACATTATTTGATTATTTAAGCCACTCGTTTTGGTACTTGCAACTCACACGCACTCAGTGGTATGTGCGCTTTTGGTGTGAGCGCGCCACGAACCCTGCGGGAATGACTAAAATGATGCTAAATACAAGCACTGTTTAAGCAGAGCGAATGAGACGAGTGACTGTGCGCTCACACTGCCGCCAATGAGAGCGTCAAAATTCGCTCTGGCTGCCCTGCCAACAACGCTGTAGAAAGATTTCTGGACGCTCTGACGTAGAGCTAATGCTTGGTCTTTTTTTAAACTTTATTTAAAGGGGCCGCAAAGCAAACAAGCATTTTGATCGGTATTTGTGTAGACTGACCACAAGTTGGGTATAAGTTAACCTCATGAAATCTTTTAAATGTGAAAGTAAAAAAAAAAAAAAAATATCAATGGAAAGAACTTTATAGTTACTGTTTGCTAACGAAATAAACCAATTAAAAGCCATTTGTGTGGTGTGGCTTTTGTGTTCATGGTTAATTGCTAGTCTAATTTCAACATGCAGTTTATAGGAGACGTTTACTAGCCTTGGTCTTTAACATTCACATTCATTTGTGTGCAGCCTACATTACAATAATTCTCCTGGTTGAAGTGTAGCCTTAATGCAATTGGTCAAATTGGTGTTGTTTTGAGCTAATGAATTGCATTCCCGCTGAAAAACAAGCGTTCCAGCACGAAAATGTTGCCTATAAATAGTGTTGCGCGCCTTCTCATCAAACCCGCCACAGCAATGATCAACCTCTCCTCCATTTTGCTTGGGAACTAATGTGGTCAGAACCAAAGTTTACAGGACTGCGTTCTCTGGAATCCTCTCAAGCGGAGGACTTCTACATTCCGATTGGTTGCCACCATAGACTGTAAAAAAATATGGACGTTGTGTCCGTGACATCACCCATAGGATTCTGAAGAGGAGTTTTGAAGCGTAAAGTCGGCCGTTGCCATCTTGGCAGCACGTCCTCGCGTGTCACTCCCGGATAACTGAAAATGGGCAAAGAAGCGGGACATGGGTGGAGCTAAGGTGACGTGATGACTAACAGACAGCAGACAAATGGCTATCCACCTGTCACTCAAAGTGGCCATGCCCTTAATTATGCAGAACTTTAAGGCTTTATAAAATGTAAACGAATGAGTTATAAAAAAATTCACCCCCTCATAGTTGAAGGGCAAAATTAGCCGTATAGACCAAAACCAAAATTTGTACCAGGCTGTAAACATGTTTTTTTGATTTTCATGCATTTTAACATGGGGCTCAATGAGATTCTGCTCCCTTTTGGAGCCTGTCCCTAGCGGCCAGTCGTTGAATTGCAGTTTAAGTCACTTCCGTATTGGCTTCAAAAGAAACTGGGGGAGGTTGCCGCTTGGTTGCCACCGAACCGCACCATAGCTCATTACATAAAGTTGAAAATTAATGACTTCCAGCCACTTTTACACTCAGAGGTGTGAACGCACATTAGTGAGAGGACATGGGTGTCACTTCACCGGCGGCGAGAAGAGAGCGTGAATGCACAGAAAAGTCAAAAAGCAGCGTTGTTGCACGTTTACGGACCCGCATTTTCAGAGCAGTTCGCAAACAATGAATACCACACATTAAAGCTGTGTGTCCGCCAAAGCGTTTTTTCCTGAAACTAGCATATTTTTCCAATTGTTTTTAATGGAAACCCCAGCAGCATGACGAGGCGCTGAGCGTCTATTTTTACCGGTCGCCGAGAGTTGAAGAATGTTCAACTTTGGGTAAAACACAGCCCTCATCACTGTCACTTTTTACCCAGCCATCCAATCACAGTGGAGGAGGGGCGGGACAACGGCAACAGACGACAACATGCATAATAACGGAACAAAATAATTTAAAACAAGCCAGAGCAAATACTCTATCGACATTTTTACATAGAAACAATACAGAAACAAACCGAAATTAGATTCTAGGAACACTTCTGCGAATATTCTGTATCATAGCAAGCAAAGCATCTCAAGTGAAAAAACGCTGTGCAGCCGAAGCGCACTCAAGCGCCCACGGCTAGGCGTTTTCAGCTAGCTAAAACCGCTTTGGTGGACACATGGCCTAACGCCAATAGATTGTTTATGATCTACTGTTGAATTATGACAAGAGTTGATAGTTCATTGTGCACCTAAAGTTTTTTTAATGTGCTCCTAATTTTTTTTACTTAGAATCCGATGTGCTTGTGATGTGATTCTTCAGGATTTTATTTTTTATGTTCAGTGTGTCCGAAATCACATACTGTCTGAGCAAGTCCTACATTTGAATTAAAATTTACTTCACAACCATTAAAAAGTATATTCTATATAGTATGAATGTGTGTAGTATAAATGAAATTTAGACATACTACATCTGCCATGTTGTTACTGTCATGTGACCAACCAGCGTCAGTTGCATCGCTTTACTGCTATTCACAAATCCTCTCCTGTGGCCTCATGGGATAATAAAGTGTCCATCAGATGGGCACTTCAGAATCTTCTAATCTGAATTAGGTCATTCAGGGACTTTTTGCCTACTGAAAACGGTAAAAATGTATTCGGACGTACTACTCTTTTGGCGTACTTTATTTCACACACCATATAGTAGGGAAGTATTCGATTTCGGACGCAGTGAGTCAGTTGCATATATTTGAAACATTATGCTGAATAAAATGGTGCATTACTTAAGACATTTATTTTGGTCACATGTCATATAATTAATATAATTTAATATAAATTATATATTTATTATATTAATTATATAATTTAATATAATTCATTAAAATGTTATTTGAAATGTATGAAACAATAGGCATTGTATCTGTGGTTCTGATGCTGTTGTCATCAGGTTTCTCCGTTTTACACCAAACTAGTGTTCAGCGCAAACGACTATCAGTCTAAGACCTTGTAAATTGGAGAGGAGAGATCTCGCCTGCTGAAGATCAACTGGAAAGTGTTTGTGGCTCGCAGCGCAGCTGTTGCAAACATAATGACGCTCTCATCTCATTGTTAAAGGGTCTGTGACATCAATTAAATGAGATAGTCAAAAGGGCTTCAACTCAGCACAACTTTGGAAGTAAAGGAAGAAACGTTTCCTGGCATGTGCCGTGCCACCTCACATCAATGAGGAGGAGGGTCTCACAGCGAGGGAATCGTGTCTTTCATCATCTCTTTTCCTCTCATATTTTATCGAACACATGTTTCCATTTCACTCATTGCCCCCAAGAGTTCTTTTGTCAACTTCAAAGGCAGTGCACTGTGGGACGTTTGTTTCCAACACATTATTCTTTTAAGTCCAATCAGTTGAGAAGCAAAACGGGTCTCTGGTCTGTTCTGATGGGATGCGGACAGCGGTGAAGAAACAGAGCTAAATGCAAACTAGGGATGTCACGATACCAAAATTCCAGTAGTCGGTACCAATACCATAAAAATTTTACGGTTCTCTGTACCAATTTCGGTACCACAGCAAAATGTTTTTTTATTTTATTTAACTATTTGAAGAATTTTTTTGAGTTTATTATTTATGATGATAATCATTATAAGTAAATAATACATATAAACATTTGAAGGCTACATGCTGTTTAAAAGTAAACATTGTTTATAAAAAAAGATCAAGTGAAAAATAAGCAACCCTCTAGGCACACCTAATAATAATAATTATTCTTAGTAGTATTATTATTAGTATTATTATTACATAGAGACGTAGCTAAATCTACTGTAGGCTACAACAGTAGCCTAATACATTTCTGTCAATTTCTTCAAGTTAAACTGAACTTTTATTTTGACGAGTTGCCGTGAAGACCTTTGAGTGTCTGTGTTCATGATATGACAGTTTTCTCAAATGAAACGGTAAATGCTATTGAAGTGACGGTTTATGCTTTCATGTCCATATAGTGACACGGCAGAGGCTAAAAGACAGCGAGTGTCACGCGTGCGTGCATGTGCGTGTGTGTGTGTGCGTGCGAGCTGCAAATGAAACCGCTCATCTGCGCCATTCATTCACACAGAGACGCAGAACATGCAGGATTAATATTTAAATAGTATTTTGCAGTTTAATATTCACAGACACTAGTATTCGGCTACAGTCTGGAGCCCTGCGCTTAGATAAACACGGAAGCGACTGAACGCAGCTGTGGGTACCGAATATTCGCGGTACTCGAGGCTGACTCCAGCTCCTTTTTCGCCACCTCCTTATTCGCCGAACTATCCGTTCCACCTTAAAATGTTGGATGGTTGTTAACCCCTCCCCTTCAGTGCTTTTGGTGGTATTTTTTAAAGGATATCCATTACTCCAGTCTGACAATTCATTATATATAAATAAAGTTCATTCTCTAAAGAAATCCTGCATTACAACATTTTCTGATGTGTTATTTTTGAAATATCATACCCAGAACATGCCTCCCCATGCAACTGTATGTGCCAACAAAGCATACTGGAGGTGACATTACTTTATTATTTCACAAGTTCTCAAAAAAACGAGCACGTAGAAGGATAGATAAGTTCATTCTCTAACGAAATCCTGCATTACAACATTTTCTGAGGTGTTATTGTTGAAATATCATACCCAGAACATGCCTCCCCATGCAACTGTATGTGCCGACAAAGCATACTGGAGGTGACATTACTTTATTATTTCACAAGTTCTCAAAAAAACGAGCATGTAGAAGGATAGATAAGTTCATTCTCTAACGAAATCCTGCTTTACAACATTTTCTGATGTGTTGTTGAAATATCATACCCAGAACATGCCTCCCCATGCAACTGTATGTGCCGACAAAGCATACTGGAGGTGACATTACTTTATTATTTCACAAGTTCTCAAAAAAACGAGCATGTAGAAGGATAGATAAGTTCATTCTCTAACGAAATCCTGCTTTACAACATTTTCTGATGTGTTGTTGTTGAAATATCATACCCAGAACATGCCTCCCCATGCAACTGTATGTGCCGACAAAGCAAACCTGGGGTGTCATTACTTTATTATTTCACAAGTTCTCAAAAAAAAGAGCACGTAAAAGGATAGATAAGTTCATTTTCTAACGAAATCCTGCTTTACAACATTTTCTGATGTGTTGTTGTTGAAATATCATACCCAGAACATGCCTCCTCATGCAACTGTATGTGCCGACAAAGCAAACCTGGGGTGTCATTACTTTATTATTTCACAAGTTCTCAAAAAAACAAGCATGTAGAAGGATAGATAAGTTCATTCTCTAACAAAATCCTGCATTACAACATTTTCTGATGTGTTATTGTTGAAATATCATACCCAGAACATGCCTTCCCATGCAACTGTATGTGCCGTCAAAGCATACTGGAGGTGACATTACTTTATTATTTCACAAGTTCTCAAAAGAACGAGCACGTAGAGGGATAGATAGGTTGTGGTTATTATGCTCCATTTACAGGCTACCAGTAGGAGGCGGAATTCCAGGGATTAAATTTCAACAATTACTCAGACTGGAGTAATGGATATCTTCTAATAAAGAACAAAAATGACATTACATTAAATCTCAGTTGCAAACACAATACCATCTTTCTCCATACTTAAAAAAAAAAAAACATTTGGTAAGGCATGGAGTACTGAAACGAACAAGATCATTTTTACAGGAGTATATATTTTTAGTTTAATGTAAACTGCTGCCTGAATTACAACCTCATATTTCTGGTACAACTATTCCTTTAAAAAATACGCCAAAAGCACTGAGGTGGAACGGATAGTTTGGCGAATAAGGAGCTGGCGAAAAAGGAGCTGGAGTCAGCCTCGTCAGAAATGCTGGTATCGTCACATTTTTTAAATTTCAGTACCGAAGTACCGGTACTTGTGACATCCCTAATGCAACCAATACAATGAAATTAACCATTTAGTCGTGCATAGTTACAACAGAAAATATATAGACTTATTAACTTTTAAAATGAAAAGCAAAACTCTCTCTTTGACATCAAAGGCCATAAGTCCAATCAGACTCTACAACTTTCTAATGCAAATTCATTTCAAGTAGTTTCTTCTTGCAGAAGCTAGTCAAAAATAAACAGATGCCAACATGGACAAGTTGTGTGGCATGCTATAAACTATGTAAGGTAAATGAACGTTTCTAATTTAAACTTTTAAAATGTTGGTCCTGAAGCAAATCTAGATATGCTACAATTATCTTTATAATTGATTTTTTCAATTTAAATTTCATTTAATATATAATTTTATATTTTAAAAATGTTATTATATTTATTTTTTATTTAATTAATTACAATATTTTATTTTATTTGTTTTTACATTAAATGGAATGCCAACAGGACATACTTGAAAATTTCCAATTTAAACTGCTAGTCCTAAAATTGATCTAGTTAAGTAATACTAAACAATTAAATTAATTTTAATTTAATATAATATTTTTTAATAATTTGCATGATATTGTATTATATTACACCAGTATTATATTCATTTTTATTTATTTATATTTACTTTAAAATTTATTTTATTAATTACAATGTTTTATTTATTTATTTATTATATATATATATTTTTTATTATTATTTTAAATGGGATGCCAAGAGGAAGCCGAACATTTCTAAATAATTAAGGAAAAGCATGTATCTGCAATAACAGATTCCTATCTGGAAAAAAAGTAGATAATTTGCTCAGCAACATTACAGAGGCTGTGTGAGAAAACATAGTAAATCTCAGAAACACAAACACAAAAAAATAGTCCTGTACAAACAGTTCTGTATATGAATCCCATACAAACTGTCCTGTCTGAATAGCTCTAATGTGTTCAGGTAAATGGACGTCCGTGCACTGAAAACTCCAGTGTGTTGTGGACTATTTTTTATTCACCAAGAACAGATTTCCTTTTTGGTATTGTGGTCTGTCTTGGTTCAGTGTAGCTCCAGGCAAGTCAACCAAAAGACACAAAGTCCAGGGAAAGGCCTCTATAAGTCACACAGGATCCAGTCAGACATGTACAAAGAGACTTGTGGTCTGGCCATACAGAAGCCCGAGACTAAAGTCAGGCCTTAAAGCTGGTGAGGACAGATTCTTATGCATTCAGACAATGTGCTGCGTTTGTTTCCGTTTCAAAGTCCACAACATCCCCTGACCATAAAACACCTTTAGTATTTGATATCATCTCAAAGACCGCATACACACTGCAGTGTTGAGAGTAACAAGCTGAGTCACCTAAATTATCATTCATCGCGTCATTCCACCCTGACATTGTGATACAGCAAATTTCATAGCTGTGAAAAAGGATGCATGCCAACATTTGCTATTGCAAAGTAATATTAGTGGCAAAACACATATTATCTGGCAATTTTTCTGTCATAAGCTAAATTGTTAATGTTGATACTGACTACACATATGGAGGACTCCACATACCAAAGCCAGCTTTTAATTATAAATGACCATAATTAAGAAATGCAATATTTTCCTCTTAATACATTGTCAGTATTTAATCACATTTTGACCAAAGGTTCACAGCAAGGGGGCTCAGCAAAGTTAAGGGGACCTAAAAATGACACAAAATAGATTTTAAAACAACTAAAGACAAAACTATTAAAAATCAAGAAATGTCTTATTTTAATTCACCCCATACCCAAATCAAGTGTTATTTGAGTATCACTGAGATACTATTATAGTTTTAATTAATAGTTTGAATTAGTTTTAATTTGTAGTTTTTATTTATAAATTTTATATTACGTTTCAGTAATTTCATTGTGTTTTTGTCATTTATTTTTTTATGTCCAGATAGTTTTTAATTATCATTTCAGTTTTAGTTATTTTAGTACATTAAGTTAAACTTAATGACATAGTGTTGTAACAGTAGACCATAATTATGATGCATGTGCTATAAAAGTCATAGCTTTGTGATTACTTTTATTTTACTTTTTATGTTGTGTTTGGGAGCTTTGCAGACACGGGGCCAGATTTACTAAACAGGGCAAATTAGCATGAGAGCGCAATTCCAAAAAAGTGCAGATGTGAGTGGAAAGTTCTGCTCGTGATCTACTGACGACGTGCATATTAAAGAACACAGATGCAGCCGGATCATTTCCATAATGACCAACACAATCTACCGAGAGCAGTGCAAATTAGCGTCTGGTTTAAGACATGCTTTTTTGGGCGGTAAATAATGGCGCAAACACCAGTAAATTGACGAGTGCAAACCTTAGTAAATCACCTTGCATGATTCATTTAAATACTCTCCTCCCATACATTTTGCATCTGAAAAAGAATGCAATATGCAATAAAGGTCAGCCGCAAAAATAACTATGCCCACGCCATTTCAGCGCTAATTTGTCACTGCGCGTCTTTAGTAAATCCTGAGTAGTTTTGTAACGCCAAAAGTGGGTTTGCACTGGCGCGCTGTTACTATACAGATGAAGAGTCTTTATAATTTGTTAAAATGGGAAAAATGGGTTTGAAATCACATGAGGGTGAATAAACAATGACAGATTTTATATTTTTGGCTGAAATATTCCTATAAGCAGACATGTGACAAGCGCATTTAGTCAGTGTGAATGTGTCCGTAAATTTTTAACATTCCCAATTGTGATATTGCAGCAATCTGGCAAAGACACAGTGGATGACATCGCTGCAAAGTTTCCCCCAAGTGTGCAACAAAGAGGAACGGCGCATTTCTGTGTGAACTAATCCCGATGACTGACACTCTGTTTACCTGCAACCCTTTAGAGCCTAGAAAGTGAATAGATCTCCTGTCAGCGCTTTCCTTATCTAGCCCTCTTTCCACTAGTTCAATATTTGCAACCACCTGCCAAAATCACACGCTCACAAACAATAAATCTCATGTATGGCTTACTCAACACCTGCACTTTACCTTCTTCTATTTAAATGACACTTCACACATCTACAGAAATATTTGCTCTCCTTTAAGGATGTGGCCACGGTTTGTCTCTCGCACTCATCCGTGATGGTTCTGCCACAACTTCTGACATGCACACAGACTGGGGAAGTCAAACAAGCCTTGAAGCAGCAAGGATCCCAAGGCTCGGCTGGAGAACAGGTAAACTCACTGCAGATTACTGCAAGCTCTGGAAATGGAAACATCACATTTTATCAATCACTTACTTCTTTTCTTCGTCTTCACACAGGCATCAAAGAGGATTTAAGAGCGCTGAAAGAGGCCATCGGGTTTTTTGTCGGTAGCAATTTACAAAGCAAGCAAAACTGCATTCGGATCCACACAAATGTTTAGCAGCTGTTATTGGCGTTTGTGTGGATAGATATTATATTGGAAAAAAAAATTGGTGTGGAAACCATTTTCACTCAGAAATTGCTAGAAAATAAAAGAAATTACAAAGAAACGGCAAAAAACTATGGAAGCTTATGGGTAGCAATTTTAAAATTGAAATGTAATATGCAAAATGGCAATGTATTTCTATATTTAAATGTATATTTTCCATACCAAATGTGCAACGTTTGGAGCAAAATTCTAATTCAAATTCAATAATATAATTTACATTTGCTATTTCCTACACTAGCTTTAACCATTTAAACATATATTTAAAAAAAATTTTAGTTGCAAAATTAAAATTAAAATGTATTACAGAAATTATTAGATATGTTTAACATGTTCAAGCAAAAATTGTAGCAAAATGATCATTTAATGATCATCGGATTGCATTTTCAATTCCATATTAAATTTTGCTACATTCATATTGCGGGACATATAATAAAAATGCAATCGCAAGTGTCTTAACAGTGAGTGTAAATGCAATTAAGGAAAATAACATTTAAATGATAATTTTGCTACAATTTTTGCTTGAACATGTTAAACAGATCTAATAATTTCTGTAATACATTTTCATTTTCATTTTGCAACTTATAAAACTTTAAAATATGTTTAAAATTATATGTTAAAACTAGTGTAATTGTAAATTATAATACTGAATTTGAATTAGCATTTTGCTCCAAACGTACATTTAAATATAAAAAAAAAATTGCCATTTTCACTCATAAATTGCAAACAATTACAAAGAAACAGCAAGTAACCCATTTAATTAAACTTGAAATTGTAGGGAAAAAAAATGGAATAGTATTTTCTTGTCAAATGTACTACAATAATCTTTGCTTCATGTACAAACCCGATTCCAAAAAAGTTGGGACACTGTACAAATTGTGAATAAAAACAGAATGCAATGATGTGGAAGTTTCAAATTTCAATATTTTATTCAGAATACAACATAGATGACATATCAAATGTTTAAACTGAGAAAATGTATCATTTTAAGGGAAAAATAAGTTGATTTTAAATTTCATGGCATCAACACATCTCAAAAAAGTTGGGACAAGGCCATGTTTACCACTGTGTGGCATCCCCTCTTCTTTTTATAACAGTCTGCAAACGTCTGGGGACTGAGGAGACAAGTTGCTCAAGTTTAGGAATAGGAATGTTGTCCCATTCTTGTCTAATACAGGCTTCTAGTTGCTCAACTGTCTTAGGTCTTCTTTGTCGCATCTTCCTCTTTATGATGCGCCAAATGTTTTCTATGGGTGAAAGATCTGGACTGCAGGCTGGCCATTTCAGTACCCGGATCCTTCTTCTACGCAGCCATGATGTTGTAATTGATGCAGTACGTGGTCTGGCATTGTCATGTTGGAAAATGCAAGGTCTTCCCTGAAAGAGACGACATCTGGATGGGAGCATATGTTGTTCTAGAACTTGGATATACCTTTCAGCATTGATGGTGCCTTTCCAGATGTGTAAGCTGCCCATGCCACAGCACTCATGCAACCCCATACCATCAGAGATGCAGGCTTCTGAACTGAGCGCTGATGACAACTTGGGTTGTCCTTGTCCTCTTTAGTCCGGATGACATGGCGTCCCAGTTTTCCAAAAAGAACTTCAAATTTTGATTCGTCTGACCACAGAACAGTTTTCCACTTTGCCACAGTCCATTTTAAATGAGCCTTGGCCCAGAGAAAACGCCTGCGCTTCTGGATCATGTTTAGATATGGCTTCTTTTTTGACCTATAGAGTTTTAGCCGGCAACGGCGAATGGCACGGTGGATTGTGTTCACCGACAATGTTTTCTGGAAGTATTCCTGAGCCCATGTTGTGATTTCCATTACAGTAGCATTCCTGTATGTGATGCAGTGCCGTCTAAGGGCCCGAAGATCACGGGCATCCAGTATGGTTTTCCGGCCTTGACCCTTACGCACAGAGATTGTTCCAGATTCTCTGAATCTTTGGATGATATTATGCACTGTAGATGATGATAACTTCAAACTCTTTGCAATTTTTCTCTGAGAAACTCCTTTCTGATATTGCTCCACTATTTTTCGCCGCAGCATTGGGGGAATTGGTGATCCTCTGCCCATCTTGACTTCTGAGAGACACTGCCACTCTGAGAGGCTCTTTTTATACCCAATCATGTTGCCAATTGACCTAATAAGTTGCAAATTGGTCCTCCAGCTGTTCCTTATATGTACATTTAACTTTTCCGGCCTCTTATTGCTACCTGTCCCAACGTTTTTGGAATGTGTAGCTCTCATGAAATCCAAAATGAGCCAATATTTGGCATGACATTTCAAAATGTCTCACTTTCAACATTTGATATGTTATCTATATTCTATTGTGAATAAAATATAAGTTTATGAGATTTGTAAATGATTGCATTCCTTTTTTATTCACAATTTGTACAGTGTCCCAACTTTTTTGGAATCGGGTTTGTACAAATCTGAAAAATAATTTTTAACAGTGCAGTTAGGGTTAGTGGTTTGAACTGACCTCCAACCGCTTCTATATTATAGATATTAGAGTATATTATTTTACACATTAAATAACGTCAATGAAGCGCATAGCAGCAGGGAGCTAACTCTTGCCATGAGTCCTTGATAATTGCTGTACTGTCCATGAAAATTGGACATAATTAACAGACAAGCCCGAGATGATTGGAAACAAGATCAACAGAGGCCTCGGGTTGAGACGGGTATTATCACGCACTCGAGCGTGAAACGAAGGCTCTAATTGTTCTTTAAGATATAAATGGAAAGATTTTCAAAGCATTAAAAGGGCAAATCTAGAGCTCAAATTTGAGGATTGAAAAAACCGACAAGCATACAGATTTGCTCCAAAACGACACTCGACATTTTCCATATTGAGGGATTTCGTGCTGAACGTTGCATACACAACACTTAATTGCTTTGTAAAACAATTGGGGATTGAAATCCCACATCATAATTCCTCCTGCAGATGGAAAAAACAGTTGACACCAGGGTTGTTGGAGTGTATTCAATAGTCATTTGCCACTTGGCTGTTGGATTTCTTCAGACTGCAAATTTGCAATTAAGTACAAACCTCACCAGCCTCACCAGCAACCCTGAGGATACCGAAGCAACATACTCGCTCAATGAACACACAGAGCCTCGGTCAGCAAACGGCTTACTTGCGCTCTGGCTTACTGAGCATTATGGGCATAAATTCGGGCTTGTCTTGTATGATTCTAAAGCTAATTAAAACGCACTGCCACGGGAGACTGTGCAGAAATATTTGCACCGTGCAAACGACATGCGACATTAGTCTCAGAGCAATTTCTCAAATGCCACTCATCAATCAAACTGAACACGAGAGTGTGGCAAGATGGGACGATGATGTCACACTTAGAGATGTGCACAACTACACGCTTTCCAAATCAACTGCGAAGCTCTGTTTAATTAAGCTTGTTTAGGGTCACGTCCGCCAGACATCGATCAGACGCATTTCTTAAGGGATGTTCACATAAGACGTGTTCTTGCATTCAAAAACGGCTGGAAGGAGCCTTTTATGAATGCAATAATCCAAGAGGCATCAACCGAACACATCCAAGACCAACAAATGCTGTAATTTTAACAGCTTCTCTGAGAAGTTTTTGTGTATAAATTTATTAAAATTGTTTAGATATAGTTTTTTTTACACATATTTATAAACATATTATGGGCCATAGAAAATGAGAAATTATACATAGATAAAACTATGTTTTGAACTATTTTTAAACTATAAAAGAATGCACATTTTTTTAGGACTGTTAATGTCTTTAAAACATTGCTTTAGAATGCTATGGGAAAAGAGCTACAAACAAATCTGAATTGAAAATTTGAAAAAGTTATTTCATCCCAACATTACTCTAATAGACACTTGGCATAAAAGGTAACTCACTACAAACGCAAAGCAAATCTTTCTAAATAATTTTCATAATTTTACAGTGACAATATAAATGCCAGTTGTTTAATTTAGGAAACAACTAGTCACCTTTAACATCATACTTAATATTTTACCTCTCATAGTATGGGTTTTTAGATGAACGACAGATGGAACAACAGACAGACAGATAGACAGATAGAATGACAGACAGATAGATGGAACGACTGATTGACAGACAGGTAATGCTGGTTCTGATAGAAAAGGCGTCAGAATACACAGTACATCGTAGTTTGTTGCGTATGGGGCTGTATAGCCGCAGACCAGTGCTGACCCGTGTCCACTACCGAAAGTGCCAACAGTGGGCACGTGAGCATCAGAACTGGACCACGGAGCAATGGAAGAAGGTGGCCTGGTCTGATGAATCATGTTTTCTTTTACATCACGTGGATGGCCGGGTGTGTGTGATTTGCTTACCTGGGGAACACATGGCACCAGGATGCACTATGGGAAGAAGGCAAGCCGGCGGAGGCAGTGTGATGCTTTGGGCAAAGTTCTGCTGGGAAACCTTGGGTCCTGCCATCCATGTTGATGTTACTTTGACACGTACCACCTACCTAAGCATTGTTGCAGACCATGTACACCCTTTCATGGAAACGGTATTCCCTGGTGGCTGTGGCCTCTTTCAGCAGGATAATGCATCCTGCCACAAAGCAAAAATGGTTCAGGAATGGTTTGAGGAGCACAACAACGAGTTTTGAGGTGTTGAATTGGCCCCCAAATCCCCCAGATCTCAATCCAATCCAATCTGTGGGATGTGCTGAACAAACAAGTCCGATCCATGGGGGCCCCACCTCGCAATTTACAGGACTTAAAGGATCTGCTGGGGTCTTGTGGAGTCCATGCCTCGACGGGTCAGGGCTGTTTGATGGAACAACTGATTGCGAGACAGACACAGACAGACAGACAGATAAATAATATAACTGCAAGCATCATATATATATACAAATATATATTTTTGTAAAATATATATATTTGTTTGAAAACCCCTGATCTAGTCGACCATCCTGATCCATCCTTAGTATCACATTCACATCATCTAGTACTACAATCCGTTAAAGCAGAACAATAGCTACATTATTAATATTTGAGATCATTATCAGGATACAAAGGACTTCTTAAGAAAGTATGTCACCGAGGTCAACATGAAGAATTACATTTCAAATTAGAAGTGTGCATGACTTTCAAATGATGTGCAAAGATTTGCAGGCCAATCTATAATAACTCGCCTCGGCTGATAATGAAATTATTCATGTTTTAGAAGGATTTCTCCAATCCAGATTGGCCTGAAATCCAATTATGCGTTTGCTCAGTGGAGAACATTTTTCATAAGGAAAAAAAAGGAATGAGAAGTTAATAATGTACTACCAACTGTTCTGTTAAACAGTACAAAAATTATGCCAGTATGCAATATGTTGTCTGGCTTTAGACCTGCAAAGTAGAAGCCAAGGTCAAAGCCTATAGGATACAAAATATGCAACTTCTCCATAAAAGATTTTACAGCAGATCAATGGTCTCAGAGGCCCTGTATCACAGGAGAGCTTAGCGAAGCCTTTTTATTTTTAATGGCATTAGTCGGTATTCTGTTCAGCACGGTTCCTGTTCTGGGATTTGGCTAAAACCAAGTTAGTTTATTTTATTGCTAAATAATATTACTATCAGTCAGGCAATTAAGCTGAAATTGTTTTTGAAACACACACATTACAACCTCACCCTACAATGTTACATTAGAAAAGTAAAATGGGTTGGAAATGCCATTTTCGTAGTGTTTTTTATGGAAGTAAAATAATGCCAAACGTTTTTGAAACAAAAAAGCTTGTTGAATTGCACTACGTGAAATAATATGAAATGCATTAACCGTACTTGCATTTTAATGCATTGTATTTTTAGGGCTTGCATTTTTATGGGCTGAAATTCAGCATGGTTGTATATTTAAACTGTGAATATTTCAATTCAAAACATTTCACACGTTTTCATAATTAAAAATTCAATAATCCAAATTCACCTCTCAGATTTCACTTAAAATATTCATTCTGTTTAAAAATACAACCTATAATATTCGACAAGCAATTTTCGGTTTATTTTATTTCGCGTTACAAATTCACTTCCATAAATTCAGTGGTACAAATTCGACAGAAAATTCAACAGTTCACATCCGGGAACTGCAGGAATAGCAGTAGATTACCGAGCATAATCTCCATCTGCTGTTAGTCGACCTCACCAGCGGGTGGTGCAAGCGGCTGTTGACGAAGACCAGAGCAACGGGTAGAGAGAGTCATTCATGTCCAGATCCACAAATGTCCACACGTCCAGATCAAACGTTACATCTGAGGTAGACATATCTTTATCTCGGTTGTACTAGGGGCTTCCCTCAACATGTCATACTCCAGGATTCCCCTGCTGTCAGGACGTAGCTTAATACAGTGATATAAAAGACCAAACTCACACCTTATTGGGGATGTAGGCTATACTATATGCTACAGGCAAGTAGGTGGACTCAGAATATGAACGTAACGCACAAAGTTTCACGCTAAGCGTTTCCCAGTGATATACTGGCATAAAGTTGGCTTGACAATGACATTGGATAGTCGCACATTTAGGGACCGTCTCTAAAGTTACATACGACATGTGTATACACGTTTAACTTCTTTAATTTCAGAAAATTAAAAGGTGTGCATCATGCCTGACACCTACATGAACACTTTACAGTTTGGTTTTATGACTCTAAGTCATTCTCTTCAAATGCTAGTGAAGAAACGTGTATACATGTCGTATGCAACTTTAGAGACGGTCCCCCCTAGTACTGCAGCACAGCGCCGCAATATAAAGTTAAGGAAACTAAACAACCGAGATAAAGATATGTCTACCTCAGATGTAACGTTTGATCTGGACGTCAGCATCGGGGATTAACATTATAATCTCGCTCACGGTAGAGAAAGCTGTTTACATTAAAAGATTTAAATGTAAACACAGCTTTTGTGTCTTTATCAGCTTTTCCATATATATACTGGCCCTGATAATCATCACAAATACGTATGGCTTGCTCCATTTCTGTAAATCCGTTTCAATGCATGAATGACTCTCTCTACCCGTTGCTCTGGTCTTCGTCAACAGCCGCTTGCACCACCCGCTGGTGAGGTCGACTAACAGCAGATGGAGATTATGCTCGGTAATCTACTGCTATTCCTGCAGTTCCCGGATGTGAACTCTTGAATTTTCTGTCGAATTTGTACCACTGAATTTGTGGAAGTGAATTTGTAAAGCGAAATAAAATAGACTGAAAATTGCCTGTCAAATATTTTTAAACAGAATGAATATTTTGGAAGTGAAATCTGAGAGGTGAATATGAATTATTGAATTTCTAATGAAAATGTGTGTAAAATGTTTTGAATTGAAATATTCACAGCTTAGATATACAACCATGTTGAATTTCAGCCCATAAATATGCAAGCCCTAAAAATACAATGCATTAAAATGCAAGCATGGTTAATGCAATGCATATTTTTTCAAGTGGTGCAATTCAACAAGCTTTTTTGTTTCAAACACATTTGGCATTATTTTACTTCCATGGTTTTTACTGTAAAAAGCATTTGAGGCTTCTGTTAAGTGTTAGTCTTCAGTGTCTAAATCTGTTTAACTCAAAGAGGAAATAAACGATCACCTCTTCACAACTGTGTGAATGTATGGAGCTTCAAGAAAGGCCCTTGTTTTCATGGTGCATTCTGACTGACAGGCTCTAAACACTCGGCTCTCCTTGAGCGTCTATTCTCCACACGTAATTACCCATAATCACTTGTACATCCTGAGGAGGATTTGCTCCAGTGAAAGGCTTCGAGAGCCAGGGACGAATCCAGGCCTTTCTCTGCTCTAAGTGGCAAAATCAGAGGGGGAAAAAAGAGAAAATCAATGTGGTCAACAGCTCGATGGGTCACACACACCTTCATCTGAGCGTGCCTTTCATCCTCTATATGCCTAACAGTGCTACACTTTTCATTTTCTTTGTGAGACCTTCATCCACAATTACTCCTCAGTGCTCTCTTTCCCATTGCCGTCCCTTTAAAGCATTAAGGTGGTGTGTAACAGCCTCACTGAACACTGATGCAGAGCAATTATTTAATATCCAGCTATGTCAGCATTTATATTCCTATTCACCATTAGAATTCAAACATGATTTCCACAGATACAATTGCACACTATTCACTATTCTAGATCAACATGTTAAATGCATGAAATATTAATAATTTGTGAATAGCCTGTAAATTAAGCCCATGAATCCATAAGATCAATATTATGCTGACATATCACAGTTCATGATATTAATAAATGAAAAATGAAGGATTTATCATGCATCTCAACAATAAAGATTTTACCGACTTCATCAAAAAAAGATTAATTTGTAGCAACTGTCAAAATATTATACAGTATATATATATATATATATTATATTTCTCCATAAACAATGTGAACATTTAAAAACAACAACAATAATCATCATCAAAATTATGTATTAATTGTGCATATGATATACATTTGAAGAATAACTGGAAATTCTGTTGCTATTAATGAAAGCTACGAATATCCATATTTTGCAGAAAAATCATGGCATGCGGTGCTAAACATCATTTATTAGATTATAATGTTCAACCAATCTGAACTTATGCTCCCAAGGCAAATTAATAGTGTAATTCGACAAAACCTAATCTATTTCAGCCTGAATTTGCAGGAATTTACAATCAAATGTTCAGAATCAGATCATACAACAAATGTACATGGATCAACAAGCACAATATCAAGTGACAACATGTGAAGTGAAACTTACATTAAAAGGCACAATATGTAGTTTTTTTCCGCTAGAGGTCGCCTATTCAAAACAAAGGCGTAGATTGATGACACCGAGATTGAGCGCGGATTCATGGGAGTTGTCGTCTTCACCTCACAGCCAGTGGAAAAGAATCGGGATGGAACTCGGGCAGAAATCATGTTCATGGATGAGATTATTAACGTTACTGTAGTATGAAGCAGAGCAGGGCCGAGTGTTGTGGAGCTGAATGAGAGACGAGTGCAACACACGGCTGGAGAGCGGCAGAACTTTTATTATGCCACAGTTGCCGCTTCCACTTCTTGCCGTCATGTGTATGTGGGGTAACAGTGCTGTTGATCATATTAGATACATTTGAGTGTTTTGAAAATTATGTTATAACGTTACTCTGTGCGTTCGCTCTGCAGGTACTATGAGACTGGGGCTGTGCCGATAACCGCATTACCACAATACTGCAGTAATGAGATGCCTACCGCGGTGTTGAGGTAATTTTAATTTTTTTTTGCTGGTGAATGTTAGGAGTGCATAATGTGTGTGATATGAACTATAAACACAATAATCATTGTTTATCATAATTTACTGTCTTTGAAATAAAAATGCGACAATATGTATCGTTGATGTAAACGATATGATTCGAGATATAGAGTTAGTTTTATCCAGGGCTCAGCTTACTCTATTTATAAGATATAATTCACCCAAAAATGTAAATTCTGTCATCATGTACTCACCCTCATGTTGTTTTGTTTAACTTCCAAACACAAATTAAGATATTTTTATGAAACCTGAGAGATTTATGTCCCTCCATTTAAAGTCCATTCCTCTAAAACTTAAAAGATCCAAAAAATGTCATAAAGGCATCGTAAAAATAACTAATCGAGTGTTTAGCAGTTAACCGCCAAACCGCGCGATTTGTTGCTTCTTCACCGCGGTAAGAAAAAAAATCCCATACCATCACAACCCTATATACGAGACACTTGTTGCACACTGCAGTAAGCTAGATCAATATTAGGCATGGTAAAACATGGTACTCGCGGTAAATCAAGAAAATGAGATTCAAACAATAATACTAAACGTGTTATATAACAATGATTAGTTTTCTGTCTATAAATGTATCCAAACACTTGTTCCCTTGTCTAATAAAACATATAATATATTAAAGCGTCTCTGGTGTTTCTATGGTTTCTACAAAATCTATGGAAAATCCAGGGTAACGCAGGTATGATGTCATTGATAGGTGACACTCAGTCCGTGTCCTGGTAAAAAAAAAGGCTTATTTCTCTGGATTTAAATATTCTTGGAAACATCTGGGATAATTTAAGTACACAAGTCAAGAAAATATATAACACTGTTCTAGTGGTTTTTGGATATTTTAATCCAAAAATCTTACATATTGTGCCTTTAACTATAAAGAACATGTTAGACCAGATTCACCAGCCAAGTTTGGCTCGGGAACTACACCAGACCAGCACTAAAGCAGCATAAACCACTGAGGGAATTCAAGCTGGTCTAAGCCAGTCTGTACGGTATCTGTCTCCCTACAACCCAGCAATGGTAACAAGAGAGTTACAAGATGTTTAAACAAAGGGAAAAGTTCATTAATACCCACTTCACTCCTGTTACATGGCCTGTGTAAAACTCACATCAACAATATATATATATATATATATATATATACACACACACATACATACATACATACATACATACTTATATATTTATCTTGTCATTCGGTCAAATTATTTTAGCACAAAATCAAAGCAAATGAACATAATTGTTAATGGGACTTGTTAACATAACACCGGAAACAACTTACAGCACTGTGCATGCATAAATTAGGAATATTTCACTTAATGTCATAAAAAAAAAAATGCTTTGTAAGTGGGCAAACCTGCAAAATCGGCAGTGTATCAAATACTTGTTCTCCCCACTGTGTGTGTATATATATATATATATATATATATATAGACACTACAGACTAGACAATGACTAGGATTAAATAGACCAAACAATTTATTTTAACCAAAAAACATAAATACACAGGCTGTAATTAAACCACACGTCTAACACACTTGGTTATTCTGCTCAGAAGCAACTAGAGAGGCCAAAATAGGACATAATGATCCATTTCTATGCAGTTAAGTACAAGGATACAGTTTAATGCTGCTTTTCGTAACTATAATAAAATACCTGCTTCAGTTTCATTTGCAAATAATGATTTTCAGTTAAATCTTAATGCCTGCTCCAAAGGACATTCAACTTTAGATTTAACATGAGTGCATGCATAACAGTTATTTATCTGGAAAGAAAAGTCATGTAACTCATTTAAAGGTCCAATGAACAAAACATGAAACACTCCACACACCTGTTTAAAGATGATTTCTCAGAGGGGCGTCCACTGGAGGGCGATGTTGCGGGCAACCACAGGTTTTTAAACGGCAGCACAGCCTGCAGTGAGAAAACTGAATTATGCATTCAGACTAAAGACCTCTGTGCTAGTTTTAAGGGTTGCCTTATGGAGAAAAGCCCTAAAGACAGTTTTTCTGCATGCTTACTGCTTTGGGTAAATGTAAAAACCCATAAAGCTGAAGTGTGTAATTTTTTCTGATGCTAAAACACTTTGTTCTGTTCCAGTTTAATACACTCAAAATATATAGAGTCATATATATGTAAGTTATTTATAGGTTAATTTCTCCAAAAAGTGAAACACTATGGGCCCTATCATACACCCAGCACAATGCAACGCCAGGCGCGACAAGTGTTTTTTGCTAGTTTTAGCCCGACGCAGTTATCATTTTCATGTCCAGTGCCACTTTGTTTAAATAGCAAATGCACTCGCGCACATCTGTTCGCCCATGGGCGTGCTGGTCTGAAAACGAGGTGTGTTCAGCCGCATTGTTGGCGCGTTGCTATTTTGAGGAACTGAAAACGACTGTGCCATTGACCAACAAAAACCTGCTCTAAAGTCAATAGCGCTTTGTGTTATTTAAAGGGCGCGTTAGTAATATGAGCCTAGACGGGTGCACAACGCGTGTACACTCTGCTTATTACACACACAGGGACGCGCAGCAGCACACAAACATTTTTAAATATTAAAAATAAAAGGATTCCTCTCTGGAGCAGCGTTCAGTCTTTCCACTCGCAAATTCCATGTAAATAGCGAATCCACCATGGTACACGCGCAACTGGCTTTTAAAGGGAATGGGAGATGAGACTCTGATTGGTTTATTGCACGTTACGCCCAAAACACACCCATGACTTATTAAGAGACTAGGTACAACCCTTTTGGACCATGCGCCTGGCGCACAGACCATTTTTTCCATCGTTAAACTAGCAAAAGTGGATTCGGATGCGCCCTAAGTGCACTTGCGCCACTAAGTGACCATTTGCTCAAATCGTTAAAATAGGGCCCTATGGCTGCAGCCGAAATTGCATACTTCTACTATACTATATAGTAGGCGAAAAACTAGAGATGCACAGATCGGTCGACCAGGGATCGGAATCAGACGATTTTCCGCATGATCGGCCCAGATCGGTGAGCGGCCAGTCAGTCTAACGTCTTACTGATTCCGAGCCGTTTTTTGTTGCCAGCGGCGCGTTTTTGCCATAGACGTAAAAAAATATGGACGACACATCTTCGCTACCTTCCACTGAAGAAAAGTGAAGCCGCCAACGTCCAAATATGGCGCTGACATCTTGCGCAGATTTGGGATCGAGTCTGCGCAGTAGTGACCTCTGGACCGGAGTCTGCGCAGTAAAGAGCAGGAAGTAGAGCTGCGATATCAAAAGCCCGCCCACACTCTCGCAGATGCATAACAACTCATTATGTCAGTGTGAAATAAACAGTTATGGAAATGTAGAAATTAAAGCTAAAGCTCCAATCTCCTCCCGAAAAAGGTCCGTTGGTGCCATAGTGACAACTTCACTCAGAGAAGCTGTCAGTCTCAGCTGCTTTTTATAGCATCAAATAACTAACCAAAACCAAACTTATTTAAAAAACGAACACTTGAAATGAAATCAGCGTGATAAAAACTGCCTAAAAAAATGACAGAAACCATCTTTGGGAAAAAATTATTTAAGTGTAATTTGATTGTTTAGTTTGTCTCGCATCCATTAGAATACATGGAGGGGCGGGGGTTATGAGCTATACTGGCACCAACCACCTGGGGGCGATCGAGACGTTTTGGCTTCAGTTTTCAACAGGAGTGCAGCAGGCTTGGTTTTTGCTCATGAGAGAGATTAGTTTCAAAGAACTAATGCTGTCAATTAGTTCTTTGAAAGAAAATCGGAATCTGCAAAAAGCGATATCGGCAGGTCACACTTACAAAAAAAAAACGGAAATCGGAATCGGCCAAGAAAATTGCAATCGGTGCATCTCTACAAAAAACTGTATGTGATAAGAATAGTATGTACGAATTCACAGTAATCATAAAAGAGTAGGCCAAAAGTACCAGGATCACCTACTAATTCTGCCAAGATTCTGAAGTGTGTATACAATGGATGGACACTTTACTATCCCATGAGGCCACAGGAGAGGATTTGAAAGCGATGCAACTCAACAGGTCAAATGATAATGACAAAATGGCAGAGGTAGTATGTCCGGATTACATTCATATTATATTTTTACTCATTCAAAATAAGTACCTATTCAAGAGAGTATGTGATTTCGGACACGGCCTATAACTTTAGAGAGTTCAAAACATTGATTAGTTTGGGGCAGGACTAGGGGTGTGCCATATCATACCGTCCACGATAACACCGGTATAAATGTTTACATGATAAAAAAAAGTGTCACCTACGATGCGATGACGTATGGCGCATTTACGTTCCCTAGCACGCACAACAACACCTGTCTGAGTAAGAGTAGCATGTCAGCCTCCGATGACGATTTAGTACCTAAAAAGGGAGCTACTTCAATAGTATGGAAGTGGTTTGGTTGGTTACAAGAGGTCAGACCTCCAACAAAGCACAACATTTTGCAAAATATGCAAGAAAACTGTTACCGCTAAAGGTGGAAACACAACAAACTTGTTTCACCACTTGAAGCAAAAACACCCAGGCTATGAAGGTACGCGAGGAGGAGATACTAGCAGCTGGTGATGTGTGGCCCAAAAATAAACAAATGACTCAACCGAGCATCGCTGGCCGTGCTTTATTTACAACTAGCCGTGGATTATTCTGATTATGGTCATTTGCCAGCACTGACAACTTAAAGCTGTTATTGATGTTTGCAGCGCAATAATTGAAGGTTATTTTCGTCAGTTACGGCTCGTTAGATCTAGCAGTCTGCTCACTTTGAATCAGACACAGAGATAAAGTAGTGCGTAAGATTACATTTATTTGAATGAATGAATTATAGCATTTATTTGAATTAATTATGGAGAGAGATTCGTACCTGCGTCTGTTCAGCGTTTCTCTTAACAATGAAGATGTGTGTTTATTACTTAAAAATAGCAATGTAACCCCCTCGTTGCTGAGAAATATAATGTTGTGATCCAGTAGCTTAGCTATTTTATGACTAAAAGTCGCGGGGCAGTGTTGATAAGTGTCTGTGCTCCTGAATGCTTGTGTGCGCACAGTGCGATCTCCGCTCTCTGTGTGCGAGTGAGTGATGTATATGTGTGTGTGTGTGCTTCAATGAAAACAGCGCATTAAAGGGATAGTTCACCCTGAAATTAAGATAAAGCCATCTTTTACTTACCCTGCTGTTGTTCCAATGCCCTATGTCCTTCTATCTTTTTCGGACCTCAAAAGCAGAAATTTAAAAAAAAAAAAAACGTCCTGCACGCGCTCCTCCATATAATGGCAGTGAATGGCGACCAGGCTAAAACTTTACAAAAAGGATACAAATGTAAGGCCCGCCCAATCGTCCCAGTGACGGCTTACGATTAGCGGGTGAAGGTTTCTGCGCGTTCTGTCTTTTCAGCGGGGCAAAGTAATTTAATTCCAATTTACTTTTATCTGACTCCATTTTATCACGACCTCGAATTTAGGTTAGAATGCCAATTGGTTATTTGGTCATTTGTATAATAGTTTAACTACACATTTGATTATTCTGTTTAACCCCTTGTTGAAATTATACCCGTTCATCCAAATTCCGATAACACTTCGAGTCTCGCACCGGCCGGATTACGATCTCTTTATCACAAACTAGTCAGTCTTCGTCACTAGACGCCCGTGCTCCACGTTGATCATTCTAGAATATTTTTTCTTCAGTCCCCTTAGATCTGAACCCACTTAATTAATGCAAGACTATATCTAATCAGAGGCTATGACCATTACCATAGAACCGAGCGACCAACTTAACTTCCTCTAATGGTAACTTTACATAATCATGCCGTGGTTTCCCACATACACGTAATTAGAATAATATTACAATAATCAGGAGTTGAGGCTACCCTATTTAGATTGGTCTAACAACTTTTTGTTGCTCTAAACGGAAGACCCATTAGGTCCACTAGCCTCTACAGTCTAAGTATACGTACAGTGGGGAGAACTGTATTTGATACACTGCCGATTTTGCAGGTTTGCCCACTTACAAAGCATGTAGAAGTCTGTAATTTTTATCATAGGTACTCTTCAACTGTGAGTGACGGAATCTAAAACAAAAATACAGAAAATCACATTGTATGATTTTTAAGTAATTAATTTGCATTTTATTGCATGACATAAGTATTTGATACATCAGAAAAGCAAATGCTTAATATTTGGTACAGAAACCTTTGTTTGCAATTACAGAGATCATACGTTTCCTGTAGTTCTTGACCAGGTTTGCACACACTGCTGCAGGGATTTTGGCCCACTCCTCCATACAGACCTTCTCCAGATCCTTCAGGTTTCGGGGCTGTCGCTGGGCAATACGGACTTTCAGCTCCCTCCAAAGATTTTCTATTGGGTTCAGGTCTGGAGACTGGCTAGGCCACTCCAGGACCTTGAGATGCTTCTTACGGAGCCACTCCTTAGTTGCCCTGGCTGTGTGTTTCGGGTCGTTGTCATGCTGGAAGACCCAGCCACGACCCATCTTCAATGCTCTTACTGAGGGAAGTAGGTTGTTGGCCAAGATCTCGCGATACATGGCCCCATCCATCCTCCCCTCAATACGGTGCAGTCGTCCTGTCCCCTTTGCAGAAAAGCATCCCCAAAGAATGATGTTTCCACCTCCATGCTTCACGGTTGGGATGGTGTTCTTGGGGTTGTACTCATCCTTCTTCTTCCTCCAAACTCGGCGAGTGGAGTTTAGACCAAAAAGATCTATTTTTGTCTCATCAGACCACATGACCTTCTCCCATTCCTCCTCTGGATCATCCAGATGGTCATTGGCAAACTTCAGACGGGCCTGGACATGCGCTGGCTTGAGCAGGGGGACCTTGCGTGCGCTGCAGGATTTTAATCCATGACGGTGTAGTGTGTTACTAATGGTTTTCTTTGAGACTGTGGTCCCAGCTCTCTTCAGGTCATTGACCAGGTCCTGCCGTGTAGTTCTCGGCTGATCCCTCACCTTCCTCATGATCATTGATGCCCCACAAGGTGAGATCTTGCATGGTGCCCCAGACCGAGGGAGATTGACCGTCATCTTGAACTTCTTCCATTTTCTAATAATTGCGCCAACAGTTGTTGCCTTCTCACCAAGCTGCTTGCCTATTGTCCTGTAGCCCATCCCAGCCTTGTGCAGGTCTACAATTTTATCCCTAATGTCCTTACACAGCTCTCTGGTCTTGGCCATTGTGGAGAGGTTGGAGTCTGTTTGATTGAGTGTGTGGACAGGTGTCTTTTACACAGATAACGAGTTCAAACAGGTGCAGTTAATACAGGTAATGAGTGGAGAACAGGAGGGCTTCTTAAAGAAAAACTAACAGGTCTGTGAGAGCCGGAATTCTTATTGGTTGGTAGGTGATCAAATACTTATGTCATGCAATAAAATGCAAATTAATTATTTAAAAATAATTTTAAAAAGACATGTAAATTAAGGCAATATTTGGATGATTAACTCAGCGTGATGTCGTCTCAGATGGGGACGCTAAATGCACAAGAGTGAGTTCAGATGTTAATTTCCCGAAAACATCCTTTGTTTTCTCGGGTGTAGTCATTCCTTAGCCCAGACGTCCCAGCATCTTACAGTCTTACACAAAAGTATCACGCAATGATACAGGGAGACGCGCGCCATATATGGAAAGTGTTCATGAGGCATACTATAAGGTTTTGAGAGAAAGAACCCTTATTATTCAGTCAAAATACTGAACTCGGCCATTACTCTGTGCGCGTTCCTGTGAGTGCGTGCAAGCCGTCAGCAGCCGCTCGTGCTTACTATAACTCGCACTGTTGTCATGGTACCCAGGATAAGCACACACGCGTACCATTTTAAGAAATCAGGCTCAATAGAAACGAACGTGACTCTCGTCTCTTCTATAATGTAAATAATAAGAAATAATACAATAATACTAATAATAAGGTAAACCTCCTGAAGTGAATGTTGTGTACCGGTTGTCATGACAACATTGCGTGAGCGGCTGCTGACGGCTCGCACGCACTCACAGGAACGCGCACAGAGTAACGGCCGAGCTCAGTATTTTGACTGAATAATAAGGTTTCTTTCTCGCAAAACCTTATAGTATGCCTCCTCAACACTTTCCATATATGGCGCGCTTCTCCCTGTATCATTACGTGATATTTTTGCATCCTTTTTGTAAAGTTTTAGCCTGGTCGCCATTCACTGCCATTATATGGAGGAGCGGGTGCAGGACGTTTTTTAAAATTTCTGCTTTTGAGGTCCGAAAAAGATAGAAGGACATAGGGAATTGGAACAACAGCAGGGTAAGTAAAAGATGGCTTTATTTTCATTTCAGGGTGAACTATCCCTTTAATATAGAACAGTGATTCAACTGACCTGGAACCATCTGTGTATTAAATGATTTTATTGCACACCTTCCAGCCAATCAGAATCGAGTATTCAGAGTCACACCCCTAATTCAGACAGACCATGGCATAAATTAATTTAGTTATTGTTCAACTAAAATGTTAAGGAGTTATGTTATACTTTTACTTAAGATTTCCAGGGAAAACACTACCAACTTGTACCAAGGCTACTTTTTTACTTTGTTTACATTTGACTCATGCTGTGTGGCTGTGTCACTACTATTGCACTATAATGCTGTTGCTGCCACCTTATCATCAATGACAGTAGCTTATTGGAAAAGAATGGAAAATGCCCTTCATTTTGTTTGCACTAATAAATGCTACTGCCTGCCCACTGCAAGCACCAATAAAACGTTGTTCCATATATTTTTTTCTATATCGTCATAAATATCATTATCGCAAATATTCTTGAAATATCATGATATAATTTTGAGGCTATATCGCCCACCCCTAGGCGGGACTATCTTTTTGTCTGACTAATGACAGACAGGAATTGCAATTCTGTTTGGAGACACAAATTACACACTTTAGCTTTAAGAAACGGTGACCCACAAACTACAAGCATCCATCACTGCAACAGAGAATAAAAACATATTAGTCAGAAATCAATAAAGGAATTATAGCAATACATTTGACCTAATAGCATTTCTCAATTGGAAAGTCCAGATCCAAATAATGACAAATGGTTACACAATGGAGAAACAGGAATAGGAAAGAGAAGAGCTTCCCTACACAGCTCACTTTTTAATCTTTCATATCAAGATTATAGTGAAGTTTCTTTCATGCTATCGTCAGTAGTCTTACAAACGCCCTCTGCAGCTTCCTATGCATTTCCCATGGTGCATTTAAAAACCAAATGTGGCATCTCTGGAAAAGAGCGTCTGTAATCCTAAGTGCATTACTGAAACAGTGACGGGAACATGCCAAGTGACAGCACTTCTGCATATTTGATGCTTTATCTCTCCCATTGGCCTACTTTTCTTTCTGCTCTTTTAAATGTACTTAACCTTCTAGAATTTCACTTAGTCGTGCATTTCATGCGATGACAGAGAATGCATGTATTTCAGATGCATTCTATTTATACTCTCTTTCTCAAATGCAGCTGAATAAAACAGGAATAATATGCATTCCAATTCTTGTATTTTTGTGGAAAAGGAAGAGAGGATATGTGATTCCAAATGAACACTATAAATCTATTTCTCTTTGTCAGGTAGTAGGTAATGAGTTGCTGGGGTTTTTTGAATAATTGAAAATGAACAAAGCAAAATAAAAAGTCATATTGCGTTTCCTTCACCAGTTTTTAATAACTGGGTTTCACAAATTCAATCTTGCTCATAGCGAATATGATGCAAATGCAAAAACAGAGCTCCTCATGCACCGTTTTCTCTAAGCCCAAGGATTCTTTTCTCATATCGCCCTCTCAGGTTTTGGTGTGGCAATAAGATGTTTTGCTCCTCTGGGCTGGTTCAGGTCTTACTTTGCAGATCATAGTCAATTTGTTTGTTGTTCCTGTTAGTATTGGTGTCCCCCAGGGCTCAATTCTCGGACCTTTGCTTTTTAGCATTTATATTTTCCCACTCAGTCAAGTAGTAAGATCTCTTTACCCTAACTACCATTTTTATGCTGACGATACGCAGATTTATATTAACTCAAAACCCGGTCAATATGTAGATTTCCCATCTAACAATTTCCTGGCTCTCCCTATCAACTGCGTAATGCTGGTTCTTTAACTTTGTCTGTTGATGGTGTTGCCTTGGAACATCTTGGCGTTATTTTTGATGCCAGTTTGTCATTTGAGCCATTTGTGCAAAATACTGTTAAGACCTTGTTCTTTCATCTCAGAAATATTGCACGTCTACGACCTATGTTGTCATTCTCTGTTGTTGAAAGGTTGATTAACTCTTTTGTTTTCTCATGTATAGACTATTGTAATGCTCTTCTTGTTGGAGTTTTTAAATCTTGTATTAACAAACTTCAATATCTTCAAAATTTGGCAGCTAGAATTCTGTCTGGAGATAAGGTTGTTGCTGGCAAAATGAGGCGCAATAAGCACATTTTCAAAAATGATATATTGCTATTTTCACATCGTCTATTAAAAAAACCTTCAAAATTAGAGATGCACCGATACTAAATTTCTCAGCCGATACCGATTTTTCTTATGGAAAAGAAACCGCTCCCAAATAATGCTGCAAACTATACAGAGAACCCTCTCATTTAGTACACAATAATATTGTCTGCAATTAACAACAAAGGTATTATATTAAACTGCTATTTATTTTCATATATAATAGGCTAATTAATTACACCCATATAAAAAAATGTAAATGTTTGTATACAACTCAATTGCACATATAAGGTCTTTTTCATAAGCACTAGACAAATTTATTCAAGCATATAATTAACTGTACATAAGCTCCTCTCTAGTGCATCTTTATTGCTAACTGTGAATATCTGATGACTTCCCTGCTGAATACAATGTTAAGTGACCTATTGTTTACAAGCCGTTTTATTGACGTCTTTCCGCAGTTGAAATACTGATTGAGTGATTACATGAGTCATGATACAGATTTCGTTAAGTTGTAGTGTATCTTTCAACATACCTTTTGATATTCATGCATGTTTTTCGAGATATAACTTGTATTAAAGGTGCCGTGTGTAATATTTATGAGGATCTATTGACAGAAATGCAATATAATATATATGTTTTCAGAGGTGTATAAAGACCTTACATAAGGAACCGTTATGTTTTTATTACCTTATGAATGAGCCATTTCTACCTACAAACTCTGCGGGTCCCCTTACAGTGAAATCGCCATTTTGCGCCGCCATGTTTCTACAGTAGCCCTAAACGGACAAACTTCTCTACAGAGCGCTAGCTACTCTCTGCTGTCTCAGACGATGACATCTTTGTCCTGTGTTGGCCACCGTAGCTTCTCTATGTGCTTCGAAAGGGAGGGGTGAGCGGTGGACGGTTGCAATTCGCAACCTCACCTCTATGTCGCTAAAATATACACAGTGCACCTTTAAAGGAAGAAATGACTCGCGCTCTGCAATTTCATGATAAAAAGGACAGAATTTGAAAGATGACATTTGTTTTTTGGGTTTTTTTTTAGAAGTAACAAAGCACAGTGCTATTTGCGATTATTGGATGAGAGGCGCGCTACAAATAATGTTTAGTGTAGGGAAAAACTGCAGACCTGGCAACCCTGGCTTGAACGATGGGTGATTCATAGGGTCAAATAGAGCCTGCTTTTATGCAGCTATTTTTTAACTGCTAATGCGCTATTGTCACGTTATCTTGACCTAAATTCAACATGAGACATTTTCTTCACACACACATAGAGTTGCAGGCGGACACATTT
This sequence comes from Coreius guichenoti, assembly GCA_039654105.1. NCBI lineage: Eukaryota > Metazoa > Chordata > Actinopteri > Cypriniformes > Gobionidae > Coreius > Coreius guichenoti. Next base: position 30,831,880 of record CM077190.1, on the reverse strand, counting down.
TCCACACCCTTTGGATTGACAGGATACCATCGGCCCTGATCATCGACTGTTGTTAAACAATCGGCCAATGGCCGATAGTGAAAATAATAGCATTTATCAGCCAATACTGATTATTGGCCGATACATCGGTGCATCTCTTTTCAAAATGATGTATGATTTGTTGGAATCAGACAACAAATGACTGAGCTACACCTGTTTGAAGTCGATAGAGTCAGCAAAGTCAATTTTGAGAAAAATCGAGTTAAAGTTTTCTGAAGGTTCCAAAACAAAATCACCTAGCAACCATACCTTAAAATCCCTGGTAATACAGTGGTGCAGATATGACGTCACTTTGTAGGCCAACCTGCAGTTAGCATCACACTGGTTCCCTCAAGAAAAACCCAATAGGATTTTCCCATAGGCTTTTGGATTATGGCAAAAAACAAGCTCTGTGATCAACATAAGTTTATGATACTTGCATGTTTTGTCCATCAAGATAATTATGAACACAACTTTTATTAATTTTGAAGCCTAAATGAAGCTGTCAGAAGCTGTCTAACGGTAGGCTATAAACGAACTACACCATGGTCCCGCAATTTCAACGTCACCATCACTAAGCTTCCGACAACTCTTTCAGTTTTTATTTTAAAACATTTTCCCAGAATGTTTGAGTTAGAATAGTTTATAAGAGCACAGTAATAAGCATAATGAGGCTGTAAAAGCGGACCGAGCTTACCTTTTCGGCGTGATGACGTTTAATCTCCTCGACAGCCTCTGTAGTCCTGTTTAGCCACTTGTTAGCAATCAAGACACCTAACAGCTTCAAAAAAATCATGAGTGGGGTAATACTGATGTATTTTCTGTCGTAGAATAAAACGTGAAAGTGTCTTGAGCTTGTGTTCACCACAGACCTTATTTCAGCTATTTAACCAAAACCCCATTCAAAAAACCTATTGACTTCGGGACGAGGGAACCGGAAGTGCTAAAATGGTAACTTGCTTCAGTGTTTTGGCCTACAAAGTGATGTCATACCTGCACCACTCTATAACACCTAATTTGGCACACACACCAAGTCAAACTCCATATCTATATGAAAAATATATATTCACATTTTTTTCTCCATGGTACCACGATTGTTTGGTTAATATTTATGAAACATACAGCCTATATATTAAGACCTACTGTACCGCACGGATCTAATATAATTATCAGATGTTCTTCCACAACAGTTAACCAAACGTTCATTTAAGACGTAACAGATAATGTTTGCGTGAATACTCGCCAAGACAGATATTTTGAAGTACTGTAATTCTGTGTATATGCGTATATCGGGATCGCGCGCTGTCTGAGGCGTCTTTGGGCGCACGCTTCGGATCTGTCAGTCAGCGCAGGTAAGATCGTTTTGTTTATGAGTTTTAAAATCACATTTCATTGGTTCAGACTCATGCCATCGAGAATTCGCTATGAATATGCATAAAGTTGGAATGCTGCGCTTTACAACGATACCAAACTTGTGCTGAGGGAAAGCGCCAGTCTTCAAAAAGCGCGCAGAGTCATGGACAAGGGAAAGGTACTCCTCTCAGAAAATGTACAAATAAAGATACTTTTAGATGTTTAATGGCTATTTGGAGCATTTGGATCGCTAGACGAGGGCTTAATGAACTCATTTCTGTGAAAACCTCAAATTCGACATGTTTCACTTGTTTTGCCTGTAGCTTGTAATAATTAGCCTGTGCGCATTCCCACTCATTTTGCCAGCACGGATCACAAATAACTCCTGTTTTGGCGTTGTTGCATTAACTCCCTGTTAGATACCGTGTTGATTTTAAAATCCTTATGTTAACATACAAGGCATTGCATGATCTGGCTCCTCAACTTTTACACCCAGTCGCAACTTGCGATCTTCTCTGAGTGTTTTTTTAGTCGTTCCATTCTAGTGGTAACAGGACCTTTTCATCTTATGCCCCAAACTTGTAAAATTCTCCTCCGGTTGACATTAGGGAATCAAAATCGTTAGATATTTTTAAATCTTGTCTTAAAACATTTTTTATTTCAGGACTGCTTTTAACTGATTAATTTTGTTTTTTATTTTGTTGTTTAATTATTCAGTGTTATTCTGTTTCTTCTGTTTTAATGTATATTAATTTATATTGTTGTTTTCTTGTGTTGTAAAGCACTTTGAGAAAGCAACTTTTAAAGGTGTTATACAAAATAAATGTATTATTATTATTATCAACTTAAAGAGTTTGAACATACACTGGCCACAAAAAGTATTAGGACACATAAGCTACACTTAAAATGTATGCATTTCATTTCATTGCATAACAAAATATCAAAGAAAGTGTCAGTATCTGCACTCAAATGCTGCAGGAGCTTTCCACAGAACTAACTTTCATTTTCTCTGTAGTTATTGCATTTTTTCCATCTAGTAGTGCAATGGCATTCAGCTGTCAAAGAATTACTTTTGGCCCGCTGAACATGCAATAAACAAGCTTATCCTAAGTTGATCCTTTCCATATATATAGTATGAAAATCTATTTTTGAGTATAAAGGGAACTTTATGTAAATATATCACAGAAGTGGGGGGGGGGCAATCAAGAGGCAATTCTTCAGAGAAGATAAATCAGACACATACGACCGAATGTACGTTTTGATGTTTCCCACATCCAACGAGTCTTGTTCTACTCTGATATTCTCAGTCAGATCTGAATCAAGGGCTTTTCTGGGTCATTTTCACAAGAACGTCAGATATCTGTAGCCATTACTGCTCAGTCCGTGAGTCCCTCTTAAAATGGAAGAGTGATTCAAAACTGTACAAGTGTACTCCTCCTGAGAAATCATTTTAGAAGTCCTACCATGCGGTTAGGGGTAGAACAACATTTCTTTGCTGTGATTCAGTACTTTTTATGAAGCATTAATGACATGGTCTACTGGTCTGGATATGCAAACGCTTGTATAACCTCATGTGAGAATTTGTTTCTGTGGGCAACTTCGGCATGCGACTTGTCCTGAAGTGTTTGTGCGTCAGACATGAATGATTCCTCAATGCATGTGTCTTGTTAAGTAGAGTAGTGCTGCTACTTTACTAAGTGATCAGATTAGTTTTATCCTCAACTGGCAGACGATAAAACAAGTAAAAAAAAAAAAAAACATTCTATCTGGGATTCATCGATTTGAAACTGTAGAGTGTCTATCAACTCAGTAGGCCTTATTAAATCACTCTCTAGTGCTGCATCTGCCTAATAGAACGATATAAATCAAAACCATATATAATTGACAACTTAAAATAATTTAAATTAAAAGCTAAAGCATAAATCGCCGACGATAACACAAAACAATAGTTTTCGGCCGAAGTACGGTCACCTGACCTGCCGCGTTACCATGGAAATGTAATCGCGCGGGCTTTTAGTGTTTTATGAATTCACATAACCGGACCTGGATCATTTGTCAGCTCCTTTTACAAAGCCATTTTAACCCCGAGAGTTTCACCCCAATTCACACATTCAAGGAGGCAATTCCAACAACCATTACGAGTTTTATGCAGTCTGAATGGGTTCAACACAGGGTCTCCCTACAAACATACACATCATGAAGTCTCTCGGATGACTGGAGAAACGCCTGGAAAAGAAATGGAAAACCTTGGTGGTTATGAAAAACATATTTACCTGACATTTCATAGTTTAGATGGGCGATATTTTCGAGATGAAATGCGGCCGTTTTGGTAAGTAGCAGTAGGTAATCCGAGTGAGTAACAAGTGCACGCTGTACTCGAGCCTGATTGGTCAGCGCGTGACAACCCTCACTCCTCATTGGCTGTTTAAACTGTCCATCACATATAATGGCAATACGTTTCTTATTAAAGGGATAGTTCACCCTGAAATGAAAATAAAGCCATCTTTTACTCACCCTGCTGTTATTCCAATGCTCTATGTCCTTCTATCTTTTTCGGACCTCAAAAGCAGAAATTAAAAAAAAAAACGTCTTGCACGCGCTCTTCCATATAATGGCAGTGAATGGCAACCAGGCTAAAACTTTACAAAAAGGATACAAAAGTATTACGCAATGATACAGGGAGACGCGCGCCATATATGGAAAGTGTTCAGGAGGCATACTATAAGGTTTTGCGAGAAAGAAACCTTATTATTGTCAAAATACTGAGCTCAGCCGTTACTCTGTGTGCGTTCCTGTGAGTGCGTGCGAGCCGTCAGCAGCCGCTCACGCAATGTTGTCATGACAACCGGTACACAACATTCACTTCAAGAGGTTTACCTTATTATTAGTATTATTGTATTATTTCTATTACCTTATAGAAAACATGAGTCGCGTTTGTTTCTATTGAGCCTGATTTCTTAAAATGGCGTGTTTGTGTGCTTATCCTGGGTACCATGACAACAGTGCGAGTTACAGTAAGCATGAGCGGCTGCTGACGGTTTGCACGCACACACACAGAATAATGGCCGAGCTCAGTATTTTGACTGAATAAGAAGGGTTCTTTCTCGCAAAACCTTATAGTATGCCTCCTGAACAGTTTGCATATATGGCGCGCGTCTCCCTGTATCATTGCGTGATCCTTTTCGTAAAGTTTTAGCCTGGTCGCCATTCACTGCCATTATATGGAGGAGCGTGTGCAGGACGTTTTTTAAAATTTCTGCTTTTGAGGTCCAAAAAAGATAGAAGGACATAGAGCATTGGAACAACAGCAGGGTGAGTAGAAGATGGCTTTATTTTCATTTCAGGGTGAACTATCCCTTTATGTCATTAAAGTTTCAGCGTCTCCACCAAGCCTGCCGCACTCATGTTAAAAACTGAAGCCAAAGCGTCTCGATCGCCCCCAGGTGGTTGGTCCCAGTATAGCTCATAACCCCCGCCCCTCCATGTATTCGAATGGACAACAATCAAATTACACTTCAAATAATTTTTTCCTAAAGATGGTTTCTGTCATTTTATGCAGTTTTTATCACAATGATTTCATTTCAAATGTTCGTTTTTTAAATAAGTTTGGTTTTAGTTAGTTATTTGATTCTATAAAAACGGGGGGTGTGACGTCATGATTGACAGCTGTGATTGATGGCTTCTGTGAGTGAAGTTGTCACTGAGGCACTAATGGACTTTTTTCGGGAGGAGATTGGAGCTTTAGCTTTAATTTCTACATTTTCATAACTGTTTATTTCATACCAACATAATGAATGAACTGCGAGAGTGTGGGCGGGCTTTTGATATCGCGGCTCTACTTCCTGCTCTCTACTGCGCAGACTCCATTCCCGAGGTCATTACTGCGCAGACTCAATCCCAAATCTGCGCAAGATGTCAGTGCCATATTCGGACATTGGCGGCTTCGCTTTTCTTCAGTGGAAGGCAGTGAAGACGCGTCGTCCATATTTTTTTACAGTCTCCACATTTGTAATCTACAAACCCGATTCCAAAAAAGTTGGGACACTGTACAAATTGTGAATAAAAACAGAATGCAATGATGTGGAAGTTTCAAATTTCGATATTTTATTCAGAATACAACATAGATGACATATCAAATGTTTAAACTGAGAAAATGTATCATTTTAAGGGAAAAATAAGTTGATTTTAAATTTCATGGCATCAACACATCTCAAAAAAGTTGGGACAAGGCCATGTTTACCACTGTGTGGCATCCCCTCTTCTTTTTATAACAGTCTGCAAACGTCTGGGGACTGAGGAGACAAGTTGCTCAAGTTTAGGAATAGGAATGTTGTCCCATTCTTGTCTAATACAGGCTTCTAGTTGCTCAACTGTCTTAGGTCTTCTTTGTCGCATCTTCCTCTTTATGATGCGCCAAATGTTTTCTATGGGTGAAAGATCTGGACTGCAGGCTGGCCATTTCAATACCCGGATCCTTCTTCTACGCAGCCATGATGTTGTAATTGATGCAGTATGTGGTCTGGCATTGTCATGTTGGAAAATGCAAGGTCTTCCCTGAAAGAGACGACGTCTGGATGGGAGCATATGTTGTTCTAGAACTTGAATATACCTTTCAGCATTGATGGTGCCTTTCCAGATGTGTAAGCTGCCCATGCCACACGCACTCATGCAACCCCATACCATCAGAGATGCAGGCTTCTGAACTGAGCGCTGATAACAACTTGGGTTGTCCTTGTCCTCTTTAGTCCGGATGACATGGCGACCCAGTTTTCCAAAAAGAACTTCAAATTTTGATTCGTCTGACCACAGAACAGTTTTCCACTTTGCCACAGTCCATTTTAAATGAGCCTTGGCCCAGAGAAAACGCCTGCGCTTCTGGATCATGTTTAGATATGGCTTCTTTTTTGACCTATAGAGTTTTAGCCGGCAACGGCGAATGGCACGGTGGATTGTGTTCACCGACAATGTTTTCTGGAAGTATTCCTGAGCCCATGTTGTGATTTCCATTACAGTAGCATTCCTGTATGTGATGCAGTGCCGTCTAAGGGCCCGAAGATCACGGGCATCCAGTATGGTTTTCCGGCCTTGACCCTTACGCACAGAGATTGTTCCAGATTCTCTGAATCTTTGGATGATATTATGCACTGTAGATGATGATAACTTCAAACTCTTTGCAATTTTTCTCTGAGAAACTCCTTTCTGATATTGCTCCACTATTTTTCGCCACAGCATTTCGACACTGCCACTCTGAGAGGCTCTTTTTATACCCAATCATGTTGCCAATTGACCTAATAAGTTGCAAATTGGTCCTCCAGCTGTTCCTTACATGTACATTTAACTTTTCCGGCCTCTTATTGCTACCTGTCCCAACTTTTTTGGAATGTATAGCTCTCATGAAATCCAAAATGAGCCAATATTTGGCATGACATTTCAAAATGTCTCACTTTCAACATTTGATATGTTATCTATATTCTATTGTGAATAAAATATAAGTTTATGAGATTTGTAAATTATTGCATTCCTTTTTTATTCACAGTTTGTACAGTGTCCCAACTTTTTTGGAATCGGGTTTGTACTTTGGTTTGAAAAAATGGTTATCTTTCATAGAATAATGTAAAAAAGAATAATGCCGTAATGAGACATTAATTTCATTGTGCAAGATGGCATTTGTTTGTTTCCATGTAGCAGTGGGTGTAGTAGGCCTATATTTGGTGGATGAGGTGATAAGCTCTCATTATATTTTCTTGCAGGTGAACAAATAGTGATCATTTAGCACAATATTTCACGCTTTCCTGTTTTTTATCCTGAAACCCCTCAAAAACCCTTCAAATACCCATCAGTTTTGACAAACAATAATCCTGCCATTTATGTTATGAATGTCTTGGGTAGAACCGCATTAGCAATGTGAAGCATATGGCACTGCTAAAATGAATAACGTGCAGATGAAGTCATTATAAGTTATAGGTGCATTAAGTGGTCTAATGATGACAAAGTTTGGGTGAAGACAATGAGTAGCATGAAATTCTGTGCTGAAGGATAAAGTGAAGGATAATTTTGCGAATCGGCAGCGAGAGGAGAATTGATGGATGTGAGCAGCTTCAGCCTACTATATCTCACTCGTGTGTCTGTTCAAGAACTGTGGGACACCTCCAATGCTGACAGTAACCAGCCCAAATTGGCTCCTGAACACAGTTTGGGTTCCACCATTGGTGAGTGGGGTCTTAGAAATGGCTATATATCTGGGTTGGGGGTCGACAGGTCTTGTACACTGGAGACAAGCGGCTCAAATGTGTCTGCATCATTACTGATGCTCCTGTATGGGATCCTGCTAGCATGAAAACAGCAAGACCAGTTTGATGAGAACCTGCTGTGAAACCTGATAGAAGAGCCACTATAAGTGGTTTGTTTAGATAACTAAAACTAAAACCACAAAGAAACATTTTCATCACTTGAAATACAATATGTTAACTGAAATAAATGCAGGACTCATGAGAGTAGGCCAGGGGTCGGGAACCTATGGCTCGCGAGCCAAATCTGGCTCTTTGACAAAAATCATGTGGCTCTCCAGGTCTCTCACCCTTTACCAACAAATGATCGATAAAAAAAATTAGACACATCAATGGAGATCCGCTCTCTACAGAAAGGCAGCCAATTACAATTCCCTTGCTGTACAGCCTACCAAAGTTAATGAAAAGTTTATAATAATAATAATATTCAAGTTGTGAATATTGCGCTCTGAGCGCAACACGTACAAGCATAGTAGGCTAGCCTTCGTCTTCAGTTGCGCGCCTAAACGGCCAGATAAACACAGAAATATATCAAAATGCCAAGTCGAGTATTTACATAAGCACAGTAGATGTAAGCAGTGCGTTCACTCACTCACTCACTCACACTCTCTCTCTCTCTCTCTCTCTCTCTCTCTCTCTCTCTCTCTCTCTCTCTCTCTCTCTCTCTCTCTCTCTCTCTCTCTCTCTCTCTCTCTCTCTCTCTCACACACACACACACACACACACACACACACACACACACACACACACACAAGAAGAGGATTTATGCTCATCAGTTGGTAACTCAACCTCACAGTGAAAGCCCTGCACAATTAATTCCATATTGCAACTTATTTATTGTTTGCTGCATATTTGTTTTCTAGTTGTCTATGGACCTAATAATTACTACTGTTGAAATTTTATTGGGGAAAAAAAAACACGTTTTTGAATAATAATAATAATATATTATTTTTTCCTGTGGCTCTTTTGGAAAATGTATTAACCAAAAATGAAAAAATGGCTCTTTGGTCAAAAAAGGTTCCCGACCCCTGGAGTAGGCTAATTAGTCTTCACAAATTATTTAAAAGTTAATTTTCAATTAGTTGGATGTTAATGAATAGCACTTATAAGATCAAGGACACAAATTAACTCAATGGTGTTTCCATTAATATTTTCAGTTGTTTGCTTGCTGGTTTACTTTTCAATTTCTAAGCAGCAGCACTATAGACATTAAGATAGCAGAGTATTTATAATAATGATTGAAACAGGATTTTTTCCATAATATAAAATAGCTAATCCTTTATATTGTATAATTTATATCCAGTCTAACCATTTCAGCTCAGTTTCATGCAGTCAACGGAGAACAGAAACGAATCTCACTGTCTGATCACTGAGTGACCAAAGCATTATGAAAATGAGTAAATATGATTGGTACCCAGAAGCTTTAGCTTTGACAAACACACCTGCCAGAGCTTTAAAAGGCGCATTATTTTAAATCTCTTCCAGGATTAGATTTAAACTCTATTCCTAAAAGGATTGTAAAACTACAGATTGGGGAATCATTATGTTTTTGATTTTTTTTTTTTTCTCTCTCTGTTGAGACCTGAGACAGGACTGCAAATACTAAAACATCTCACTGCTTATCATGTCTTGTTTGAATGCTTTTTAATAGATTCCATCATGTGTTGTTTTGAATAGAGGAGACTGTAGCTGGCAAAATAATTTTTTGCTAAATGTCAAAACAGTGGTTTCCTTTGACATTTTTGCATTTGTTTTTTAGGGGTTCAAGTGTGTAGCACTGAAAGTCCTGTCTCTTTTCTGAGCAACTCTGGGAAACCCAAATGGTTCCTCTATGGCATCGCTGCAAAACCCCCCTTTTGGAACCTTTATTTTTAAGAGCGTAGACATTCACTCATTACTGCGTGAACTGCTTGGGAGGCGAGTTGCAAACGATCTGAAAATGAGTTGGCTTCAGAAGCGAACAGGATAACAATAAAACTCCTCTACGTTACCTGGTTATACGTCCATGTGGGATGAATGCAGAGATGCTGCTGAAGTGGAAGCAGTTTGATATATTGTGTTGGTTTCTGTATGTGTGGTGGAGAGAAAGAGAGAGGACTCGGCGCTGAAGGCATGTCTCTTTGCAGGAAAATTAAGTGTCTGTGCGGTGTCTGAGACATCCACACTACCCACCCTCTATAATTTGGTGTCAGACCCTCCGCTCATTAATTTTACTGCAGTGTTTCCACAAGGCCTCTCGAGCGATGCGTGTGGGGTAGACAGTCCTTTGCTCCCTGCCATAACAACCACAACCATGCCAAGCAAATATGTGCTTAAAAATACACACAGGGAGGCCTGTAAATGTGTATCCGATGGCGTTTTTGCTTTATTTCTGTCATAAAGAGCATTAAGGAATGATCTTCAACCAATAAAGATAGTCTTGTGGAAACGAAACGGTGCTTGTAGCGAAAAAAAATACAGATTGTCAGCTGTATGGATGTTGGCAACAGTGCTGTTATTGTTAACTAAAACTATTACAAATTAACTGAAATAAAATATTAGATGGAAAACTAGCGGGACACTTAAGCGCTCTTTTTTATTGCCTTTTTTTCCTATCACATATTTTAATAATCATCATAAATTACAGATCATTCGAAAGCTTAATCACTCAAAATTCATCCTGTGAAAACCGTTTTGAAATTGGACATTGCATTACCATGGAAACGGTAATTATTTAAATTCTTTTAGCAGGCTCCTCACCCTAGTGGGCGGTGTCATGTTTCAAATTACAAATATAATTTTATAATCAACTTTTTCTAATCTTGACAAAACACATATTGTCGGAAAGGTCTGAGACTCAAGGTTTCATATTTGGCGACTGTTTTGTGATAGAAGTGATATTGTGGCAGAAATGTATTTTTGTTACAGGAGAACGCATGAAAAAAAAAATCAATGGAGTGTGGATGACACGCAGTGGCTATTTTTGGTATTATGTCTAAACAAAATCTCATAGGAACTTACATTTTTGTGATATCAACTTCAAATTTGGTACACAACTTGGTTAGACGTATGACTGATTTTATAGTAATTTTAGAGTAAAAAATTTGTAAAATATATATTTTGTATAAAATAAACATTTTTAGTACAGTACATTTGCTTTACAGTAAACTTAAACTTCTATAACTTTTTTACACTTAATTTTTTCGAGCTTTCACTTGAGGAATATTCTGCTGCGTGTCTTCTTTAGGTCTGTATTCTAAAGCATTCATGAATTACAACCATGTAAGTTTGGATAGTGCATTTTCACATCTGTGCTCAAAAAGGGGGGTTGCATTTAAGGGAAAAACTAATAAAATAAAACCAACAAAAAAATCTTTCTAACAAAATTATTTAAAAATCTTTTAACTCAAATTAAAATGAAAACTGGAAATATTAAAATAAAAGATAATTAAAAAATATGAATAATGCTTGGTAAGTTTGTCAAATTACTACTTTTATGGACTTAACTGCATGTCCAGATTCATGACTTTGAAAAGAACAGACATTGTTTTTTACTTGGCCTTCAAAAAAGAAATGGCAAGGAATTGCCTTTTGAACTTTTGGGTCTGACCTTGTACTTTATGTGTTTAATGTTAGTTTTAAGGGTAGAATGGCACAGCATGCAACAAGCTGAACAATATCTGTACAAAGAGACTGAGTCTGCCTTGAATTCTAGCCATCATTTAGAGAAGCATAAAGGTTTTAGTGGTCTGTGACAGATGGTAAACCAATGTCTAGTCATTATTTAGTCGTTTAATTTGTGCAGTGTAAACAATAGCCATGCATGAAACACCATATGCTCATTCATTACTTTGAAAATATCCATATTTGTGCTGCACTCTTGAAAGATGACCTATGTCTGTCACCAGCATGGACATATCAGTGACAGACACTGTTTCAGGTATAAAGCTAAAAAAGATCAATTTGGGCTAAACAAAAGCAATCATATAGGTTTGTCAACCATGGGTTGATATATCATGTAAACTTAGCATAGTAATTATTATCTTGAAGTAACTGCCATGAATATTTGACTTTTTCATGTTTATTTTAGTTGTTTGAACAGGAAAACAACAGAGATACTGGAGCACATCATTAGCTAATCAGTTAATTAAGGGAGATAGTGGAAATGTAATATTGATACATGCCAAGTAATTTGTGGGAAATAAAGATGCCAAGACCATTTCAATCAATATGATCAGCTGGGTTAAAGTCCAGCTTAATTACAAAATAAATCAACTATCTATGCTTGTCAGTGAGGGTTGATGCTAATGTTATGCTTTTCATTGCCAGTAGGTGGCAGTATGGGATACCCTGTGTTGTGAGGGTATGTGTGATTTATAATGAATTAAACAGCCTACATGTGTCAGTGCTATTGGTACTAATTGGTGATCTATTATGTATTATTTCCATAAGCCATACATTTTTAACATTTTGAGTAAATAATTTCACATTAAAATTCTAAGAAGTAATTTATGTCTCATTATTGCTTGGATAAATACATGAGAAAATCTGCACTAAATGATATATTTGTTGTTATATTTTCTTTCTTTCTTTTCTGTCAAGTTCACCGCTCATCTGATTATGCAGTATCTTTGCAGTACAAGTGTGGTCGTTTGCATGCAGTATTTCTGCAGTTTTCAGTGTTGCAGACAGTATGTGATCATTTGAATGCAGATTTCAGTACTGCTGTTGTCCAATTTAACAACACTTGTACTAGAGCTAAACAACTGCATTGTGTTTTTGTTAGAAAGTGCTGGACCAAGCACTTTCCATGCTGGACCATTCAAGTCATGAACAATGACTTGTAAAAGAATAAATTGTGCATTGAAACTTGAACTAGAGCCGCAGATCACATTTGTGAGCGTGACTGCATCAGAAATAATGATTTGTTATGGTTTGTTGTACAAAAGATGAGACAAAATGTGCACACGCTACACAACTTTATTGTGGGTTGAATCTGTAGACGTTTTAAAAACGTAATTAGTCATATATTTTAAAATATTTCTCTAAAGACTTCTGCAAAGTCTGTAATCCTTACCGACTTTTGCTTGTTTTTGGGCCGCTCTTTGGCATATACGAATCAAGCAGAAACTTCCAGGAGTTTTCCCATTTTCTCAGAGATACAGACACCATTGCAGGCTCATGGCTTTTTAAATTATTTAAGAATTTCCAGGATTCCATCCATTCTGCAAACATTCCTTTTCCATCTTCATCTTCCATATTGCCAGATCTAACATTACGCTTTAGTCGTGGTTGCGTCTTTGCTATTTTACATGCATCGCTCCATCTCTTCTGTTGTGGTTTCTGCTGATCTATGTTTGAGTACATGTGCTTTCTTATCGTTGCAGTCTTTATCATTATCACAGATTCATCCTCAGCCGAAGCAGAGCTTTTCCCGTGCTTTGAGTCAAGGTCCATCTTCATGAACCTCCAGGACTTGCTCCAGATTTTCAGCTTCAAGTCTTTGACCAAAGCAGAAGGTAAATAACAGATGTGTTTGTGTTTTGACCAAAGGATCGCATCTTGTGCTCTGAATGACTTTGGTTTTGCATCAACCCATGAGGCAATGTTCTTTGGTGGTTGTGGGTTTGAAATCTTCCATGATCGATCCCACTCTGACCTGCTCTCAATCTGGACGGATTTGAGCATTGCAACATCAGATGTTAGCTGGAAATTCAAATAACATTTGCCTTGTCTTTGATAAAACTCTGTGCTAGTAAACATCCAAGAATTATCCCAGTCTAACACTTCTTTTTTTATGAGATGTCCAAGTCCAGGACCATCAGACCTCTTCTTAACCCTCCACGAGTCATCCCACTCTTTCAAGGGATGTCGTTCTTTGAATGTCTGAGAATCGAGTGATCTGCTAAATGCATTCGATGCTCTGCGAAGTTCCTTTCTGCCTTTGATTTCCATTGATTTCTCAGACCAAGTATTTTCAGGTTGGAAATCCTCCAAGCTGGAGAACCTCCAAGAATTTGTCCACTCGGTCACGGAGGGTCTATCGTGATTGCGTTGATGAGTTGATGATTTCCATGATTGTTCCCAGTCTGCCACGGATCTTGCGTATGTATGTTGGCGCGCTGGCTGGGTTGATGCGCCTTGCCCTTGTCTTTCCAGAAGATGCTGGCGTCTTGTAGACCTCCAGGACTCAGCCCAGGCACGAACCCCTGCTGGTCCATTATGCGGGAAATCCTCATTTACTAGCACTCTTCTAATAGGTCTGGGCTGAGTATTGGTGGACCAACCCTGCTGCCATAAACTGCTGTCTTGGTTGAGTGTTAAGTTTGTGAACCTCCAAGAATTGGCCCATTCAGTGAGAGTTTGTGATGTGGTGGATAATTGTGGAAGTGGACATCTCAGGTTCCTTAATGCTCTTTCTTCTCTACGCTGGCGTTTTAGCATCTTCCAAGAATCCTTCCAAGAAGAGTCCATTTGCTCTGAGAACTGAAGCATCTCTCCCAACTTTTGGGTTTTTGGCAAAGCAAGTACGCTGAATTTCACACGTTGACTTTGTTGCTTGAAATGGTCTGGTTTCGGTGTCTCAACCTTCACTTTCACCTCCCTACAGTCAGCTTTATTTATCTCTTCTTTATACTCTGACAGATTTTTTACGGTCGGCCATGATTTCTCCCAATCAGACGGCGGTGCATCCCTCCCACCAAACTGAATTGTGTGCTTCATCTCTCTAGACACATTCATTATCACATTGCAGATGTCAGGATGCAACTCCTCAGGCACCACCGCTTGAGATTCAACTGATTTCGTCTCCTGTTCTGATATGGTTTTTGCAACCTTCCAAGATTCACTCCATCCTAGGTTATTACCTGTTTTTGACTTCATATGAAGCTGCTTCTTAAAGTACATCCAAGAATTATGCCATGGTAATTCAGGTTGTGTTTCTTCATTGGTTGAGGGCTGAATTGAATCAGGCATGATATCACCTCCTTTTACAGGCTTTATTGTCTTCCAGGATTTGTGCCAGTCTGAAGGACTTTCCTGATTCTGATCCCTCCACAATGTGTTGCTATTACTTTTATTTGTGCCTTCATGAGACTCTTTTCGTTTCTGGGTGAATATCCAAGACTTCTCCCATTCTGTACTGGCCAGATCCTGTTGAATGAGCTCGGAGTCTAATGCTTTGGTGAGCTTCTCCCACAGAAAAATGTCACTGGAGCTCATGTTGTTGTTGGTGTCAAACCCGAGATAGAACCAGGGTTTACCGTCAGTGCTTGGCTGAAGATTAAGAAACTTCCATGAATGTCCCCAGTCGAATGCACAGGGACTTTCTTCAGCTTGTGGCAAAGGCTGCGAGAACTTCCAAGACTTCGACCACACCATCAATCCCGGGCAGCTTTCATTGAGGTGACATAACAGGGACAGTTTGTTGGCTTTTGTTGTTTTCGTCATGTCCACCTGCCTCTGAATCCGACTGCTCTGGAAACCTTGCGGCCTTCCCAGGTGTGCCTTTTTAGCCTTGTGTGCATCAAGAGTTGATTCTTCAGGAAGCTTTGCTTTTCTCTCCAGTCTTTTAGGGGCTTTTATCTTGGAGGACATGCGCACCTGCCAATCTTTATTGATTCTATGAAAATTTTAATTGGAACGGACAACAAATGAAAATGAGTTCTCATTAATTATGAAATGTGGTTTGAGTTAGCTTCTTTTGTTTTAACAGATTAATTAAAGATAGCTGTTAAAATTAATACACAATTAAAGTTGAAGCGACCAGCTCATTATCGTTCTGAATGGCCTTATTATCTGCAAACAAAATAGGCAGAGAGGCAGCTGGGATCAAACATGCAAATGCTGCATTCATGTCATATCAGAGTTACTGTAATTATGAGATGACTCAGAGATTCTTCTCAGAACTTTTCTTGCCTTTGTCAGAAATTATTCCTTTCTATATCAATGCTAAAAATGCATCATTGTGCATTTCTCCAACTTGTAATTATGAGTTGTGTGAGTTGTATGAGTTATGTAAGGTTTTATTTTGGGGTTAGAATTGTTGCATTATTACAAATAAATAGATTGAGATTCACAAATAAATGTAAAAAATTATACAATTCACAAATAAACAAAATAAGATTTGCAAATAAAAACTGAATCGTTGTATTTTCTGTACATGTATTTCTGAATCGTTCCCTGTGCATTTGTAAATTGTTTCCTGTGCATTGCTTCATCCCTGCACACATTTGTGGATTTTGAAACATTTCTAGTGTTAAGATGTGCAGACAAATCCACAAATAAGTGGACTCCACCCACCTTCTACTTAAGCCAATCAGATAACAGCTATTTGTGCTGACCAATCATAGCACGCTCTCGCGCCAAACAATCACGAATTGCTTTACAATCAGGGCGGTCTTACCTTGAAATAACTTTGCTCATTCATCTGCATTGGCTCAAATATGAAGTATTAAGCCCATAAAATTGGTACAGTAAAAGATGTTTAAAAATCTGGATTTCGTTAGACCATTAGAGTATCAAGCCAAGCTACAGTATTATAATTTATGACAGCGCTTTACATCTCTGTTATGGGAACAACGCATTAAAGCATAACGTTATTCAAGATACAATAGAAAAGCATTAATAAGTAGCTGACTAATGAATAACTGGATTCAGCCTCTGATATGAGCAGCTCTGTAAATAACGATCTATAGAGCATTATAAATTGTATTTTGAACATTAAATACAGTGGTGGCCAAAATTATTAGAACACTTTGCATCTGGGAGCCGTCTTATTGGGCCTGGATTTATTTTGCAAGAGGACAATTACCCGAAACATTCTTCTAACTATTGCCGGAACTACCTGCGACGAAAGGAATCTGCTGGAACATTGAAAATGATGGACTGTCCAGACCTCAACCCCATCGAGCACATTTGGGGCGAGTTGGAAAATAAACTGGACAGATCTATTGTACATTCAAAGGAAAGTCTTTGGCTTCAGTTGCAGAAGGCATGGGATAACAATAGTGTTGAAGTTCTCAGAGGAAATATATTGACACTATGCCAGAGAGATGTGCTGCTGTAAGTGTTGCAAAAGGTGGACATGCCAAATATTAAAGTTGCAAGTGGATAAAAACAGTACGGCTCACTTCATCTGATATTTGATGGTCAGCGCAACCATCTGCATGTTTCATGAACATTATGAAATGAAATCATGTTTTGGAGGCAAAAAAAGGTCAATATTTTCAGATCTGTCAGGTGTTCTAATAATTTTGGCCATCACTCTACATGTATTACGATTCCCTTTATTTGTAGAGAATATATAGGTGGGTTCTTTTTAAACGTGTGACAGATTGTTGCATTCCAAAGAGATCATATCATACATTTAAAAGTGAAATGCCCAGCGGACGAGCGATATGTTGTGTTTGTGACATAAAACACATTTGTCATTTTTTTTATTTGTGAATTTTATGAATTATTGTGAAACTGTTTACATTTATTAGTGAATTGCAATCTATTTGGAATAATGCAACAATTCTAACCCCATATTTTGTTTATAAGTTGGAAACAAATAATTACAGTAATTCTGACATGACATAAGCACAGCAATAGCATGATAATAGATATTACAAAACTGTATGGAATGCAATGGGTTAAAAATATTTTCATCAACAAATTACATCAATTGCACTTTAAGACATTTTTGAGTCACAAAGTTGTTTTATAAATATTGAGTTGGCCATTATAAAGAGTTTTTCTGATTGACAAATGCAGGAAAATGCGGCAGATCCTCACCTTTCAAGAGCACTCTTCCCTATCCTCTCCTTTTCCAGCTGTCGTTTCTGTCGATACTCCCTCAGTCTGATTTCCCAGACATTCTTCATAATTGAAGCGCCACATACTATCACCTCTGCGTTTTTGTCCATTATTGTAGCGACTCCTGCTGTAAGCGGGGATTAAGCTGTCAGTGGAAGAACAAGATTGGATTTTACAAGATTGCAATGTTCCCTTGTATAAACTAACCATAAAATGTGCATTTGTTTTCAATAGCTCATCTAATAGCATGCATTTGATTAAGCTATTTCATTTAACCAGGACAGGCAATTAAATATAAACACAGTACAAAACAAATGCAGACAAAAAAAAACCTATTTGGAACATTTGTGCATATTATATAATACATTTAGCAGGGAATCATCACTTATCAGGCAAAAACAATACCACATGAAATTGCTTCCGTGATTAATTCTAAAATAGCATTACTGGATCGTTCTTTCATGCTCTATTTGAAAGCAATAAAATCGTGTTTACTGCTAGCAATATTAATTGCAATTTCATAAGCATCCACAACATAAAAGAGTATTTCTCTGCAAAAATGAATTAATGAAATAAAAAATGTTTACCCGTCTGACTGTTCTCTGTCAAATGAGCATCTGGCTTCAGAAGCAGCTCATATAAGTGTCAACTGTAACTAAACTGGCCCGTGTAACCAGGGCTCTTGACCCGGCTATTTATAAGTTGCCACATGGCTCTGTAACTCGTTAGAGAAATGCTTTTCTGCATTAATTTAAAAATATTCTTTGTATTTCATGGCATACTGTACTGGACTAGGTTCACTTGTAAACCTGTGACATGAGTCACTACAAGGATGTTCTCACCCTTGCAGATGATGATTAACATCGAGGGATGGAGATGTGAGATTTCAGAATGAAAATGAGCTGAAAATGATGGAGCTGGTAATTAATACACTGAATTTAGGTGGTGCATGACACAGTTGCTAATTAATAGTCGTTTACTTTATTCCGTTGAAGGATCAAGTACAGTGTTTCAGGGACCTGCGCTCAATATAGCCACTGTGCCACTAGAACATGATGTTTGCAACTGTTACAGGTTAAAATATGTTATGAATGTGCAACCTGCATATGGAAATGACTGGGCATACAGTAGTGAGTAAAAATAACCATGAGCTATGAACCTTGAAGTCGTTCATTTAAAGGTGACCCTTGCATACACTGCATGCATATAATCAAACATACAGTTGCTAGAAAAGGTATGTGAACCCCTTGCGGAATCTGTGAAAATGTTAATGATTTTAATAAAATAAGAGGGATCATACAAAATGCATGTTATTTAGTACTGTCCTGAATAAGATATTTTACATAACAGATGTTTACATACAGTCCACAAGACAAAAATAGCTGAATTTATTAAAATGACCCTGTTCAAAAGTTTATGAACCCTTGATTCTTAATACTGTGTGTCGTTCCCTGATGATCCACGGCTGTTTTTTGTGTTTTGTGATGGTTGTTCATGAGTCTCTTGTTTGTCCTGAGCAGTTAAACTGGCCAACGTTCTTCAGAAAAATCCTCCAGGTCCCGAAAATTCTTCAGTTTTCCAGCATCATTTGCATATTTGAACCCTCTCCAGCAGTGACTGTATGATTTTGAGATCCATCTTTTCACACCGAGGACGATTGAGAGACTCAAACACAACTATTAAAACAGGTTCAGACATTCACTGATGCTCCAGAAGGAAACACAACGCATTAAGAGCTGGGGGGTGAAAACCTTCTGAATTTCTGGTAAATTGTACTTAATTTGTTTTCCGGAATCAATGGTTCATAAACTTTTGAACGGGGTCATTTTTATAAATACAGCTTTTTTTGTCTTGTGGACTATATGTAAACATATTTTATGTAAAATATCTTATCCAGGACAGCACTAAATAAAAAAATAACATGCATTTTGTATGATCTCTCTTATTTTGTTAAAATTATTCACGTTTTCACAGATTGTTTGTTAATGTTAAAGATCTGCAAAGTTTTAAAGATCACAGTGCATGCAAACAAAGTTATTGTCTCCTAAAAGAAAGAATCTATTCTGAACTGCCTGAAACATGTCGTCAGCAACTCCAGTCTCACTTCCTGTTAGATACATAACAATGTAACAAATTTGCATAATGCCAGCCTATGCTCTTCATTGGCCACCCACAAACAATGTCTACTTTGCCCAGCCCTCAAACACTGTAGTTGTAACTAAGTCCTGGAAGAGTTTGGTTCGTGTTATCGAGAAGAAGCTGTTTTCTGACCGGAATCCACTTTGCATGCAGTTCAAAAGGAGGAGGACTCAGGCTTGATACGGAAAAACGGACGCCATCGTTCCTGTCACTGTATCAAGCACTGAGGAAGCCTCCGGAGCTGAAACTCAGATATGGTAAGAAAGAGGTGTTTCCTTTTCGACGTGTACTGCAAGCGGTAGACTGGGCTGTCTGACCAATCAGAGCAGAGCCAATCACAACAGACTGGGCTGTCTGACCAATCAGAGCAGAGCCAATCACAACAGACTGGGCTGTCTAACCAATCAGAGCAGAGCCAATCACAACAGACTGGGCCGTCTGACTAATCAGAGCAGAGTAGACCAATCACAACAGACTGGGCTGTCTGACCAATCAGAGCAGAGCCAATCACAACAGACTGGGCTGTCTAACCAATCAGAGCAGAGCCAATCACAACAGACTGGGCCGTCTGACTAATCAGAGCAGAGTAGACCAATCACAACAGACTGGGCTGTCTGACCAATCAGAGCAGAGTAGACCAATCACAACAGACTGGGCTGTCTGACCAATCAGAGCAGAGTAGACCAATCACAACAGACTGGGCTGTCTGACCAATCAGAGCAGAGCCAATCACAACAGACTGGGCTGTCTGACCAATCAGAGCAGAGCCAATCACAACAGACTGGGCTGTCTGACCAATCAGAGCAGAGTAGACCAATCACAACAGACTGGGCTGTCTGACCAATCAGAGCAGAGTAGACCAATCACAACAGGCTGGGCTGTCTGACCAATCAGAGCAGAGTAGACCAATCACAACAGGCTGGGCTGTCTGACCAATCAGAGCAGAGTAGACCAATCACAACAGACTGGGCTGTCTGACCAATTAGAGCAGAGTAGACCAATCACAACAGACTGGGCTGTCTGACCAATCAGAGCAGAGTAGACCAATCACAACAGACTGGGCTGTCTGACCAATCAGAGCAGAGTAGACCAATCACAACAGACTGGGCTGCCTGACCAATCAGAGCAGAGTAGACCAATCACAACAGACTGGGCCATCTGACCAATCCGAGCAGAGCCAATCAAAACAGACTGGCCATCTGACCAATCCGAGCAGAGTAGACCAATCACAACAGACTGGCCATCTGACCAATCAGAGCAGAGCAGGCTCTCGGAAAGGTGGGGTTTAGAGAGACTGAATCTTTGAATGAACCATTTTCAGATTCTTTGAGAAATTAGGTGGTGTGCAATGTATATTATGAGAAAATGAAAGTGTTTTTTGACCTTGGACGGATGTAAACCTATTGTAGGAGACTCTAACTAGGAACGTTTAAAATAGCATAGGCCTAAAAGGGACACTTTAAAAAACAAAATGGAAAGGAATAAGTTATAAATATATTGCATTTTTGTTGGTTTACGTGTGACAAATAAAACTTTTTCAATTCAATATCAATAAATATTCAATAAAATTTTGCACTAATGCTGTTTTTCTCTTTTAGTCTCAATGCTTTGTCTTCCCCACAATGCTTGCATGAAAACTTTTCATTTTGCACTGAATTTGTCCTTGTTTCTCACAGAAGTTGCTGACATCCTGAATCCTAACCTTTCAAACGGAGTATAGAAACAGTGCGGTGCCATTCACAAGGCAGACAGCTCATTAGGAGAGAAAGAGTGTCAACCTTTGCATGGCTGATAATGATTCAGCTGTCATTAGCGTGTCAGTTTTCAGAATAGAAATCACAATAATCAGGTCTGTCAAACGTTCCCCATAAGAAGCAGAAACTTACACTCGCTGTCACAGCCAAGAATGACATGGATATTCAATCAATAATGCCTTGTTGAATGTATCCTAATTAAAATATTTCATTATAGCAATCCAAAGGCAAGATTTCTTTTTGTGAACCTTTATATACACAGTATATATATATATATATATATATACACACACACACACAGTATATATGTGTGTGTGTGTGTGTGTGGGGGGGGGGGGGGGGGTGTCTGTGTACATGTATTATATTGTATATATATATATATATATATACACCGATCAGACATAACATTATGACCTAATGTCCTAATATTGTGTTGGTCCCCCTTTTGCTGCCAAAACAGCCCTGACCCGTCGAGGCATGGACTCCACTAGACCCCTGAAGGTGTGCTGTGGTATCTGGCACCAAGATGTTAGCAGCAGATCCTTTAAGGTGAGGGTGGGGCCTCCATGGATCGGACTTGTTTGTTCAGCACATCCCACAGATGCTCGATTGGATTGAGATCTGGGGAATTTGGAGGCCAAGTCAACACCTCAAACTCGTTGTTGTGCTCCTCAAACCATTCCTGAACCATTTGTGCTTTGTGGCAGGGTGCATTATCCTGCCGAAAGAGGCCACAGCCACCAGGGAATACCGTTTCCATGAAAGGGTGTACATGGTCTGCAACAATGCTTAGGTAGGTGGTACGTGTCAAAGTAACAGCAACATGGATTGCAGGACCCAAGGTTTCCCAGGAGAACATTGCCCAAAGCATCACACTGCCTCCACCGGCTTGCCTTCTTCCCATAGTGCATCCTGGTGCCATGTGTTCCCCAGGTAAGCGACCACTCGGCCATCCACGTGATGTAAAAGAAAACTTGATTCATCAGACCAGGCCACCTTCTTCCATTGCTCCGTGGTCCAGTTCTGATGCTCACGTGCCCACTGTTGGCGCTTTCGGCGGTGGACAGGGGTCAGCATGGGCACCCTGACTGGTCTGCGGCTATGCAGCCCCATACGCGACAAACTGCGATGCACGGTGTATTCTGACACCTTTCTATCAGAACCAGCATTAACTTCTTGAGCAATTTGAGCTATAGTAGCTCAACGGCCAGCCTTCGCTCCCCACGTGCATCAATGAGTCTTGGCCGCCCATGACCCTGTCGCCGGTTCACCACTGTTCCTTCCTTGGACCACTTTTGATAGATACTGACCACTGCAGACCGGGAACACCCCACAAGAGCTGCAGTTTTGGAGATGCTCTGACCCAGTCGTCTAGCCATCACAATTTGGCCCTTGTCAAACTCGCTCAAATCCTTACGCTTGCCCATTTTTCCTGCTTCTAGCACATCAACTTTGAGAACAAAATGTTCACTTGCTGCCTAATATATCCCACCCACTAACAGGTGCCGTGATGAAGAGATAATCAGTGTTATTCACTTCACGGTCATAATGTTATGCCTGATCAGTGTATGTGTGCTGTAAATATGCAAAGGCAAGCTTGTTAAGTGTTTTGGAACAACATTTAAAGGAATAATTAACCAAAAAATAAAAATTCATGTCATTCAAAACCTGTATAAAACTCTTTTGCATACAATGACAGTTCATAATGACCATGTCTGTCAAGCTCCATAAAGGACAGAAAAAGGCCCAAATTTAACACAACTGCCAATCTCCTTGTTCTGTTTTTCACAATAAAATAGCAGCTTTTGAGTTTGGAACAACATGAAATGACAGTTTTCATTTTTGCACCAGGAAGTTGATTACAATTTCATTGATGGATGGCATCAAATAGAAGCTACTATTTAGCAAATGTACCATATAGAAAATGAATAGTAGCTCCTGTTTGATGCCATCCATCGATGAAATTGGATTAAAGTCCTGAAATTCACCCAAAAATGAAAAATGCATTTTGTGTTTTGTGAAATGAGTTTTCATTTTTAATGCACAATCAGGAAGTTTATTCCAATTTCATCTATGGGTGGCATCAATCAAACAGGAACTACTATTTAGCAAATGTACCGATATATTGAACAATGAATAAACCCAAGTCAAGTAAAAAAAATAACAGCACTTCTTACCTGTGTTGGTGTCATTATAACTTCCTTGTAAACATGCTGGAACACCTAATGGGCCTGCAGTGGCATTATCCGGCGGCTTGTTAATTATGGGAATGAAACACAAAGATAGGTAAATTAATTATGAGCCAGCAGGGGGCTCATATGAGTCAGTGCATGGAGTTGAGCGAGATCGCTTTATTATACGCACTTCACCCTGAGAGCTTCACTCAGCATAATGAAACCACCGGTGTCTCGTTTCCTTGTCACACACGGCACTGATTGCACTTTTATAGAACATACTTTGGCTGGGAATCAAAGCCCATGATGTGATACAATGATGAAGTTACATAGATTTAATAAGCTTTTACATGTAGAATATAAGGTCTTATATTTACATGGTTGGAGTTTACAGTTGCTCGTGTTTGAAGACAACTTTAATCCTTTCATTTACTTTGCACTGGTGGAAAATTAATAATTACATTTATGGAGTAAAGAGGAGATGTGTGCTTTTACACTGTAGAGTGTGTTTTATGAGAAAATACAATTTCAGTCTTTCTACTTAAAAGCCAGTTCACACCAGTATAATGATAACTATATCAGTGTCCACCCCAACGCATACGGTATCGTTCTGTTTATTCTAAGCGCACGCTGCCGTTTTATCGTCTGCCGCTTTAAATGCTCAATCCCTTTAAAGCAGGGTGGATTCTGATTGGCTGTCAATGTTTTTATTGTTCATCGCTGGAAAACATCGTTCTGAAAGTGATTCCAACGATATTGTTGCTCTGTGTCGTTATCGTTATAGGTGTGGTGTGAACTCTGCTATTCTTTTACATTTAGAACTATTTTTAGAACTATATCTTTATTGTTATTTTTAGTTATCGTCCTTGGTGTGAACAGGTCTTAATTCAATGTGTTCTGTGTAATTATTTGTAAAATTTACTAGCAATTTCTGAGGAAATCCTACACTATTTTTTTTTCAGTGTACTTTGCAAAATTATTATTTGCACTATTTTCACCTGCTGTATCTCTTAGAAAAATGGTTCTATATAGAACCTTAAAGGGATAGTTCACCCAAAAATGAAAATTCTGTCATTAATTACTCACCCTCATATTGCTCCAAACCTGTAAGACTTTCGTTCATCTTCGGAACACAAATCAAGATCTTTTTTATGAAATCTGAGAGCTTTCTGTCCCTCCATTGACAGCTACGCAACTGCCACTTTGATGCTTCAAAAAGTTCATAAAGAGATAGTAAAACTAATCCATATGAATTGTGCGGTTGAGTCCAAATTTTCTGAAGAGACTCGATCGCTTTATATTACGGACATATTGAATTTAGGCTTTTATTCACATCAACACACATCAGTTGTGGTAAACAGAAGCTCAAGCATGTTCACTTGACGTGCAAGAACCAATGAGGTTCATTCTCGTGTTACGCAGCACATTTGAGCTTCAGCAAGAACCAATGAGGTTCATTCTCGTGTTACGCAGCACGTTTGAGCTTCAGCAAAAAAACCAATGAGGTTCATTCTCGTGTTACGCAGCACGTTTGAGTTTCAGCAAGAACCAATGAGGTTCATTCTCGTGTTACGCAGCACGTTTGAGCTTCAGCAAGAACCAATGAGGTTCATTCTCGTGTTATGCAGCAGTTTGAGCTTCAGCAAGAACCAATGAGGTTCATTCTTGTGTTACGCAGCACGTTTGAGCTTCAGCAAGAACCAATGAGGTTCATTCTCGTGTTACGCAGCACGTTTGAGCTTCAGCAAGAACCAATGAGGTTCATTCTCGTGTTACGCAGCACGTTTGAGCTTCAGCAAAAAAAACAATGAGGTTCATTCTCATGTTACGCAGCACGTTTGAGCTTCAGCAAGAACCAATGATGTTCATTCTCGTGTTACGCAGCACGTTTGAGCTTCAGCAAAAAAACCAATGAGGTTCATTCTCGTGTTACGCAGCACGTTTGAGTTTCAGCAAGAACCAATGATGTTCATTCTCGTGTTACGCAGCACGTTTGAGCTTCAGCAAGAACCAATGAGGTTCATTCTCGTGTTACGCAGCAATTTGAGCTTCAGCAAGAACCAATGAGGTTCATTCTCGTGTTACGCAGCATGTTTGAGCTTCAGCAAGAACCAATGAGGTTCATTCTCGTGTTACGCAGCAATTTGAGCTTCAGCAAGAACCAATGAGGTTCATTCTCGTGTTACGCAGCTTCAGCAAGAGGTTTGTTCTCGTGCATCAAGCAGATTCGGTTGAGCTTCTGTTTATGTTTGCTGATTAACGTTTAAATGTGAATGATGTAACGATATGAGAGTAATTATTGACAGAATTTTAATTTTTGGAACTAACCCTATAAAGAGTTCTGTCAGGCACTTCATTGAACCTTTTAAGGTTTCCCATCATGGGGTCATTTTATGGATTTAGTTTTAATTAATTAATTAATTTTGATTTATTTTTTTTATTTTAATTACATTTTATGAATTAAACAGCTTCTAAACATACTTTATCAGAAGAAAAAATTAAAATAACCTGTTAAACATGAAAGTAATATGCATGTCTCCTTATATAGAACATTTTTGGCATAAAGCGTTCTTTAAAGGGGGGTAACACACAGTTTCAGCCAATCTCATGTTAATCTTGAGTACCTACAGAGTAGTACTGCATCCTTCATATCTCAAAAAAGTCTTTAGTTTTATTAGATTTATAAAAGATAAGCTGTACCGACTTTTTCCGAAAACAGCCGAAATTGTGGGGGCGTGCAGTGGGAGGAGCTAAAGTCTAAAAACAAAGCGCTACCGGCGGCTCCCGTAACCCGAACGAAGCTCGGTGATGGGCGCGCATGCGCTCATCCGGGAGAAGTGCCCATACAAGGAATTCCACCCATTTTGACGTAATACATGGCCATACTCGGAAAAAACTTTTTTTTTTCTAAGAGTGTACAATAAAAAAGATCTCACAGGATCAATCTGGTATTTTATATGCACAGGCAAATGTACTGTAACGGTCATTTGAATTGTAGTCTAATATAAAAAACAAGTGAATATACAAGCAGACACATTTAATCTGGATTTGTCCCCTCAAATCGGCGTTTCGCTGCCCACCTCTGTTACTCTAATTACCTCACATATTCCTCTGGCTGCAACATGACAGGCTGTCAGCCGTAAGAGACAGAAATGCACCTGTGAGCAGAGAGAATAAATCACCTTTTGACTCCTTCTGTGTCTATAACAAAAAGCGCATGCAGCTCCGCATCCGACCTGAAGACAGCAGAGCAGCGTAAAGATCCGTGACCTTGGCTGCTCTCTTGCTGCTCATTAGCGTACATAATTTAATCCTTCTTTATGTGAATTAATTATCTAATTAAACCTCATTAGCAAAAACAAAATGCATGTATTTAGGAACTCTGCTTTGCATTGAATCATTTAATAATTTAAGTCCAAATTAAATTGCATATGAAATAATACAATTGCTGCTATGATGCTAGAGTGTTGTGGTGGTTGCCAGGACATTGCTATTCATTCAGTATTTACTTTAATTACCGAAAATGATTTTTAATTGTTTTAGTTAATAGTAACAACAATTACAGTGATGCATGATGCATGACACTTTTAAAAAATAAAGGTTCTTTAATGCCATCGATGGTTGAAGAACCTTTAACATCCTTGGAACCTTTCCACAAATGGTTCTTTATAGTGGAAAAGGTTCTAAAAGCTTTTGGAGCTACAGTAGCTCGTCTGTTTGATTGGACCACACGGGCCAGCCTTCGCTCCCCATGTGCATCAATGAGCCTTGGCCGCCCATGACCCTGTCGCCGGTTCACCACTGTTCCTTCCTTGGACCACTTTTGATAGACACTGACGACTGCAGACCTGGAACACCCCACAAGAGCTGCAGTTTTGGAGATGCTCTGACCCATTTGTCTAGCCATCACAATTTGGCCCTTGTCAAACTCGCTCAAATCCTTACGCTTGCCCATTTTTCCTGCTTCTAAGGCCCCGTCCACATGGAGACGCGTTTAGCTGTATACGTAAAAATTTTGTATCAATTCGTCGTTTCGTCCACACAGATCCGGCGTTTTGGGAGCCTGAAACCGCTATTTTTTGAAACCGGGTCCCAGAGTGGATAAATCTGAAAACGACACCCTTGCGTTTTCGTGTGTACAGCCAATCCGTATATTCTGTGAAACGGTGATGTCATCACCCCACGGCTCGCGCATGCTCCAAGTCTTCTTCTCCATTTTTAGTGTATCTCTGTGGCAGAATTACAGCACCACATACTGGTCTGGCATGTATACTACATCGTTTTGAGTCAGTATCAGTGGTTTCGTGTGTGCGCAGATATTTCTGGAGACGAGGGAAAAAAAAAGATCGGATAGGGAAAGCTCTGGCTTCGTGTGGATGTGGCCTAACACATCAATTTTGAGGACAAAATGTTCACTTGCTGCCTAATATATCCCACCCACTAACAGGTGCCGTGATGAAGAGATAATCAGTGTTATTCACTTCACCTGTCATAATGTTATGCCTGATTGGTGTAAATACACATGAATGTTGATTTAATCATTAGAATATTAGTACTAAACACAAAGCTAAAAAGTCATTAGGTAATGCTCATGGGTCATGTAATATACCAGCAGCATTCAGTCTGACCTTTAGCCTTTCAGGGTTGGCCTGTGTCACATGGTCCACCAACTTTATTTAGCAACTGGCCTTGTTCACGCGGTCGACGTCTGTGCTGAAGATCTTTCCTCTAGATGGACAGAGCGGGTATTCTGTTGTGAAACAATTCCCTGCAACAATTAGTGGAAATGTTGGCATGAATGTAAAAAAGAAACATTAATGGCACTACAAGGAAAGCTCTCCCAGCGGTGATGCGTTGTGATTTGAAATGAAAAATGCATCAACCTAAGCCATGTAATATGTATGCAATTTCTTTTTAAAAAGGATGATTTTTCCCACCGGAACAAAATTAACTTTTTTTCATTATGCAGAAGACAGACATACATTAAATGTGAAAGCTAAAATAGGACAAGTCTATCACTAAAGCTGCCATTTGGATAATATTATGCTTGTTCTGTTTAAAGACAATAATTTTGACTTTGAAATGGAGTTGAGGTTTAGGAAGAGAGAGTTTGTGACAAGAGAAATCAGGGCACGTATGAATACTGAAGTATATTTTTACATTTCTGGTTGTATAGTTGAAAAGACTGAATAGCAAACTAAAATGTTTGAAGGTTCTTCACCTCACAGGCTCAGAGAAATCAGCTAATTAGAAACCAATAACAAAGAATAAGGACAGAAATAGAGCGGGAAGCGTCTACGTGTGCTTTATGCACCTCTTTAAAGAAGTGAACCGCATCAAACACAAGAAATTCCTCAAAGAAAACTTATTCTAATTACTTTAGGTTTTCAGAGGTTATATATACCTACTGCCGTTCCTTTGGAAATGTCAGCCTGTGGGAACAAAACCACAAGAGATTCATTTGATTTTCATGCATAAATGTTATAAACAAATAAGAAAGGTATCACCAATTGTGTCTCAATAAACAACAAATAACAAACTACTTCTAAACAAATATAATTTGATATTTATATCTGTTTTTTTGAACTAAGAGATAAGCCTTACACACAAATAAATGCAATATAAACATACAGAAATATGTAAATATATACTGTAATGTGCAATAAAAATGTACGCTTTGTGCAAAAGCAGGTGTGCACTGGATTGTGCAGGCGAATGATGAATTAAACTATGTAAATATACATTACTTAACTTGTGAAGAAGAAAAATATATGCAATAGCAAAAGTTTGGCTTAATTTACAATTCCATGATTTTAAAAACCGTTGAGTGTCCAGAGTGAACCGAGCTGGATTATTCAAACGTGGGAAATAGTCAATAAATAATGAGTACATGCACTAAGAAATTATCTAAATAATCTAAACAGGTTTTTTTCCAACTTAATGCAATACACAATATGGTAAAAAAAAAAAAAAAAAAAAAAAAAAACTAATAGATATCACCACACTCCAGTTGATTGATAACATTAAGAATTGCAAACATTTTTTGTATTACAAGTTTTTTTTAAATGTTATGATTAAATATGCAAATGAGGCATTATCTAATTAAATATGCATTCATTTGCATAAACGTCTAGAACAAAAATCTGAACATTTGATAAGCAGGTTCAAAATTCTTAATTCTTTTTTGTTTTTTACATATTTGAGTCAAATGTTTTTTACCTAGGGGATTTTAGATGATTTTTTTATGGGGTTTTACTATCCCATAAAAACCTTTAAATTAAAGATAGGAATAAAACACTTAAACGTGTATTTTGGATGTTTTCCTTACACTAGTTTGAACAAAAACACTTTTCCCAAAATCTCAAAATTGACAGATGCAGGGAAAAAAACAGATGCTGTAGTGGCTCGCCTTAAAAAACAAAGCAAAGATCCTTGGTTAAATCCTGCATTATAGAGCATCAAAGTGCTCTGACAGCCATCTCGAGCCTATAATCGCTTCTCTGTGATACTGAAGAGAATCGATTCATTTCGAACCGGTTTGACCGACGGAACTAATATGAATGGAGGCGCATTTGCATTTGTGGGTGTGCGCGCTATCTCATGTATGACTATGGGAGGGGTTTACAGGTGTTAATGGCGCGTTGTGAGGGTAAAGATAAATAACAGACCCCGGAGAGGGGTAGATAGAGGGTGGGCTGGTTATTTGGTGTGTGATGGTGACACTGGGGATGTTTTGAGCAGATCAGTCACCTCACACGCGCTCTGAGTGTTTTGGAGTTTGCCAGCGAGCGGAATGACGAATCAACTGTTCAGGTAAGCAAATGATTCATGATTCTTTTGGGATAATCGGAGCGTTTGTCTTCTTTCTCCTCAGGCCTCACACATTTGCTCTTCTCCTCGACAGGTTCTTGCTGTCTGCTGTGGCGGTGTGTCAGGCTGTTTCGACTGAATCAGGTAAAAGTCGATTCTTTAACGTACGATACAATAATTCCGGTTGTTTCATAGCTTCTTTCTAAAATGGATAACGCATTTTCTCTCAGGTTGTGAGGGGTCAGAATGTGGGAAAGCTTCTGGAAAGCCAAAATCACAGGCGGAATTCTTGAATAAGTTCAATGAAATGAACACGCAAACGCCGCAACGCCAACACCGCAACGCAGAGGCCGTGTTACCGTTCATAGGACTGACTGGAGGTGAGCTCGTGTTATTATATGTTATAATATTAATTATGCATGGACTGAGAAACAAATATACAGATATACGTATAAGTTTCTTATGCTCACCAA
The DNA here is from genome assembly GCA_039654105.1 of Coreius guichenoti. NCBI lineage: Eukaryota > Metazoa > Chordata > Actinopteri > Cypriniformes > Gobionidae > Coreius > Coreius guichenoti. The sequence continues at coordinate 30,801,095 of CM077190.1, read as the reverse complement.
GGCTGCATTTATTTGATCAAAAATACAATAAAAACAGTAATACTGTGGAATATTATTACAATTTAAAAGAACTCTTTTCTATGGAATATATAGTAAAATGTAATTTATTCCTGTGATCAAATCTGAATTTTCAGCATCATTACTCCAGTCTTCAGTGTCACATGATCCTTCAGAAATCATTCTAATATGATGATTTTCTCAAGTAACATTTCTGATCTTGAAAAAAATAAAATAATGTTTATATATATATGGCTGCTGAAAATTTAGTTTTAGCATCACAGGAATAAATTACATTTTCAAATATAATAAAATAGAAAATATTCATTTTAAATTGTATATTTCACAATATTACTGTTTTACTGCATTTGTGATCAAATCAACTTTTAAAAAAATACTCATTTAAAGTATATTTCAGTCAAAGTTTTGTCTGGTAGTGTATGTGTCGTGTAATATTTATGATGTGTATATACATTTATATTAAGATCTTTGGAAAGTCATATCTTCTAGAAATTCCTATGCAATATGGTTACATTCCTGAACACACTGTAAAAATGATTTTTTTTGAAGTTGTAAATAAAGATTATTGGAGTTTGATTTACAGAAAATACTATTTCTAGTTTTCTACTTTGTTTAATTCAATGTGATGCTTGCCGTTTTCTTGTAGTTGTTTGTGAAATTTACTAGCAATTTATGAGTGAATTGTTTCTACATCAGTTTTTTTCATTGTAGACTTGCACAAAGAAAACTTCACAATTATAGTACTAGTACTTAAATACTTCTACTACTATCCTACTTCTTTAATTGCACACCGTTGTAAACAACACTTACAAACGTGAACCAGAGTAAACAATGTGTCAAGTAGAAAACTGTGTTTTGAGCATTTAGGCTGGAATTGAGTGGATTTATCCATTTATTAATGGGAATTCCAGTGTTGTCAAGCGTAACGGCCTGCACAGTGTCTGGACGGTTCATGTTGTATTGGGAAACAGATGTCGGTAGCAGCTGTTTAGATTACACGTCATAAATTTTTGCACGAAGGGGCTGCTGTTTTACGTTTGCTTCCTTATATTTAATATCTTTATTTTGCTGTTTCTCATTTCAGTTGCTAAACAAAGTCGTACCTGCTGCAAGAATGGTGGAACGTGCATTTTGGGAAGCTTCTGCGCCTGTCCGAAGTACTTCACCGGTCGGAGCTGTGAATACGACGAACGCCTCAGGTAACGAAATAACGTCAGGATTGAGCTGTGCAGCATTGTTGTGGTCGCACAAGGTTTTTAAATGTTTTTGTTTTTACTTTTACAGGGATTGTGGTGTTATTCCACATGGAGAATGGGTTCAGAAAGGATGTTCATACTGCAGATGTGGATATGGACTTTTGCACTGCTTCCCGCATGTTTTCAGCAAAGACTGTGGTGAGTTTATAGATGCATGTTTGTTGTAAACGTTCATTAAGGTCAGACACACACTTAAAGGGATAGTTCACCCAAAAATTAACCTAACCTTCAAGTTGTCCCAAACCTGTATGAGTTTCATTCTTCTGTTGAACACAAAAGAAGATATTTTAAAGAATGCTGGTAATCAAACAGTTGACGGTAGCCATTGACTTGCCATTGACCAGGGCTGTCTGGTTACCAACATTCTTCAAAATATCTTCTCCAAACCTCATATAGGTTTGGAACAACATGAGGATGAGTAAACATTTTTATTTTTGGGTGAACTATGCTGTAACTAATTTAGTTTGAGATAAACAACAATAGACCGCAGACAGACGTTCTCACCTCCAACGATTCCCTAATAGGGCTGTGAATCACTGACTAGCGCTTGATTCAAACTGACGGCAAATGATTATTCAGGGCGTCTGTTTGCTGTTTCTTCAAATAACATTCCTGTATATCATTTCATGTACATTTTGTTTCGTTTCAGACGACTCTCAGGAAGTTCAGTGGTACCGCTCAAGCGCCCTCAGAACGTTACCGTCTTCAATCATCATGTTTGTTGCCTTTATTTTACCCTTTCTACTGTAAATTAGTTTTCTTAACTGAGTTTTGTACATGGCATTGAAACATAACACAGCAGAGACGATTACAAACAAAAAAGATGTTTGTTTTAAGTTTTCTTTCTGGGCAGCATTTATTGGTGGCACTGAAATGCATTTTGCTTCCAGTGGAAGTGTAACTAGCTGTGTTAAAAGCAACTGTTTAGTGAAGGAACATGTGTATATAGGATTTATATTGAAAATATATTGTGTGTGTGTCAGTGCGCGGCCAAACCAAATGGATTCTGTCTTTTTCTATGTCTCTGTATGAATTTATTGTACTAGAGAGTGCACTGGCTGAAGGTAAAGCTTTTTTATATTCTGTATCTGCAAACACACCCGTGTTTTACTTTTAGAATGTACGTGTCATCTTAACAATGAGCCGCAGTTTTGGTTTGGTTTAAAGTCAAGTTCTCACTGTTCAAATGGTCTTGTCCTTTATTTGTGCTCAACTTTCGTTTGCTGTGCTTGTGAATGGAGAGAGAGTCAGATAATGCTCAGATAGCCTGTGATTGTTGACCTTTCGGCTATTTTCTCTTATCTTATATAAACAAGTCGTCCGGCCAATCAATCTCAGTGGCTGGAATCACTATCTTGACCTTCTTGAGTTGGCCAGTGAAGAACTGTAACTCTCTGTATGATTGAGCGAATGACTTTGTCTCATCCAATTAAAACTCGCATCAATAACCGAGATGGCTGACTGTTTACTGACTTCAATTAAGCAATTTATCATGGATGCTGAAAATTAGATTGGATCCCAATAAACTGAGGCTATGAATAACCATGACATCCAAACAAGACTTTCAGGGGCAAAAATGTTCTAAAGTTTAAACTTTTTGGAGGAAGAAAATAAAAGGTCATTGTAAAGTTTTTTTTTTTTCCTATGCTGGTAATATTTATCCAAGCTCATTTTTCAGCTCCTACTACATTTTCTAAAGACCCCAATTACCTACGTTCATGTAGCTAAATGTAGAAAATCCCTTTGTTTCTCTGTCTCAGCTCTCTTCCTGAAACAGGCTGAATAAACACAGATACTTGGGCCTCTTTTACACTACAATGCTTGAATCTCTTTGGTATTAATAGCTGGGTGGTGTTGGGAGACTATCCTAAGCCCTGCATCTTCTCCATTGTCAAGCGTGATAACGGCCTCATTCTGCATGAAGAATGCACTCTTACATGCAAAAGGCCTCGCATGAGTTCAATAGTTAGTCAAAGAGATGCTTATAGGGGCGCCTTGTGTGATAAATGATCAGGATATGGCTCAGCCTGCTATTCAGGATTTAGGATTAGAACGTTTACTTCACAAACTAATTTTGACATTTATTTTTGTGTAAGGAGAAAGTCACAAATTACATTTTTTATTATTCTCATTATTGCAATAAAATAATTTTTCATTATTATTTACAAAAGCAAAAATGAAAGGCAATACAACACATGCAGCTATTTATTTTTTAAATACAATTAAAATGATATATTTACAATACTGTTTAAAAGTTTTTAAGATTTTTTTATGTTTTTGAAAGAAGTCTCTTATGCTCATCAAGCCTGCATTTATTTGATCCAAAAATACGGTAAAAACTGTAATAGTGTGAAATATTATTACAATTTAAAAGAACTGTTTTCTGTTTGAATATATTGTAAAATGTAATTTTATTCCTGTGATCAAAGCTGAATTTTCAGCATCATTACTCCAGTCTTCAGTGTCACATGATCCTTCAGAAATCATTCTAATATGATGATTTGCTGCTGAAGAAACATTCTGATTATCAATGTTGAAAACAGTGTAAAAAAAAAAAAAAAAAAAAAAGTTGCTGCCTTAAATTAAGTACAATCAACTTGGATGTTTAAGTCATTTTAACTTAATTACATTAAACTTACTGAAAAATTAGTTGAATCTTGTATAACTTATAAAATATAGTTGAAAATTGCTTTACTTATTTTGATGAGTGAGTTAAAGCAATGTAAAAACATGTCATAACTTATTGATCATATCAATTTTTACAGTGCAGTTGTGCAGCTTCAAATATTTGTGGAAACCATGATACTTTTTTCAGGACTCTTTGATGAATAGAAAGTTCATTTATAAACAGCATTTATTTGAAATAGAAATCTTTTGTAACATTAAAAATGTATTTATTGTCACTTTTCATCAATTTAATAAAAGTACTGAAGTACTTACTGACCCCAAACCTATGAATGGTAGTGTACATACAATTTATAATTAAATTTATATTGATTTAAAAAAAAAAAAAGTATTGTATTACAGAAAATCTAATCCCTATTGATAAAAATGAGAAAATACAACCCCAAAATATGCTATAACGTCACTAAAAATAATGTAAACGCCATGGACTTTTCTTTATGCAAAATGTTATTTCCTATTTTTTTCTTTTGATTTTGTCATCTGTATTTCTCATTGGTCAACAATCGCCTACGTCCGAGTGTGTTTCAGCAAAAGTTAAAGTTTTCTCAACTTGTGCCACTAGCCTGGTTTCATTACAGATTTGCACAAATTTCACTATTCACTATTCACAATCACTATTGCGAAATGACGACATTTCGATTAACCGATGTTATGCGACTAAAACTTTTTTTTTTCCTCTTGTGATAAGTCGTTCCAAAAATCATGGCGATGAATGTTGGTAGGTTTACATACATCGCAGTCAGCGCACTAGCCATTACTTTCAACCGAAGGAGGCATAGCGTAGGCGTGTTATCCAAGCATTAATGGCAAGGAAAGCGGCAAGTATGAGGTGTTTCTGGGAGGTTATAGTACAGAGGAACTGTGGATTCAGAATGATCATGTGACTTTTACATATGCCAGGTAACCTGTAAATGCGGAAAAACTAAATATTCCTTTTTCGAATTGACTGAAAAACCACCTCATGCGAGCATAAAAACTTTTTTGCGAAATAAGCAAAATTTCCATTGGGCGTATTTTCAATTTGCGCAATTTGAAGGGTAATGGAAACGCAGCCACTGTCACAAACCCTTGCGTTTTTCCTCAACATCCTTGCAACACACCATCCCCATTGAACTCACTGGATTCTCAGGGTTCTGGTGTTCAGGTGCCCCAAGGCCTCGAACTCTAAAGTGGCATTAGACATTCTTTAAGTTTCATTGATCCCCTTAAAATAAGCTGCTCTATCTTCTACCCTCCAGAGATTAATCCAGTATAGTGACAAAGCTAGAGACTCTGTTTTCATTCTTTGAGCTTCAGGAAGTCCCACATTTTCCAGAGTCATGACATTCAGGCACTCCAGAAAGGGGATTAATGGGAGCGTTTAGAAAGTGACTCCTAAAAGAAACTTACTCTGACTATAAAATAACCCTTCGTCCTGCTGGGAGACTAGTCTTCCCTTCCTCTTACACCCCGCTGACACAAATGCGATTGTTTCGACGATAGCGCTTCATATGCACAAACTGCTCAGTTCCTTTGATGGAGGCCTGGCATGTGGGTTTAATTGGGCTGAAGGGGCTCCGCAGGAATCTCCTCGATGAAAAGACTTGGATGTATGGGATTACATGCAGGAAATCTGTCTCGGATTGTTGGCTGATTGAATGGGGGATGCTTTTGTAGCAATTGCAGGTAAACTTTTAAGTGACTGCGTCATTGACGGAATAAAAACAAGGGTTGGTTTCAACCCAGTTCCTGAGATGTAAGACAGTTTATCTTCATCTTTTCAGAGGTTATATCCATTTGATGAGATACAGGAAGCACATGCACATCAAACACACTCTTCCTCTCTCAGCAAGTGTGTGTTTTTTCTTTTTTTAATTTTTCAGATTCAACTTTAATGCTCATATAGGTTCATTGTCTTGGATATGCATGGATCAGCTCAATCCAGGCCAGGAGTCATATACTATTGATAAAAAGATGGCATTATTAATGCATGGAACTGAACCTGCATATTTGACTGCGGGACGTTTCATATGAAAAACCAAATGTGCGAGTATGCGCCAATCAAAATCCTCAAAATCAACATTTTCTTTTTCGATTTCATGTAGCCCAAAGGTTTGCTCGAGCTCCCTCTGAAAGTATTAGACTGAAGTTTATTGAACTTAGACTGAAACTTAGTTAAAGCTCACAGCTCAAGGAAAAGCTCAAGAGACAAACACAAATCTCTCATAGAAAAGAACACTTTTGTTCATAAGGTGCTAAGAATCAAGATTTTCTGTTTATCTTCATTCTTTCTCTAAGACAGCCATGAGGTTAAATAGAGAGCAAATAAAGTATTTCTGCTTAAGAAGAAAGAAACATCAGAGACAAAGTTTGGTAGTTAAATGAAACATAACTATAAGAACTCTGAGCTGTTCATCTCATGTGCATCTCAGTCATGTGATCTCAACATGTAAAACAACTAGGCCTATTTCTTCAGCTGCAAGTTTTTTTATTTTATTTTTATTTTACAACCGTTAAATGACTTTTATTGGAGTCTATATTGAGAACAGCAGGACCAGCTCAGTGAGTCATTTCTGATCCTGCTGGATCTTTAACTCCATGAATAATGACTTTAATCTTGAATAAGGTTTTATAAATTTGCATAGCAAGACGTATGAATTCTTTTTCAGGTGTGACTTTTAAATTATGCAAATTCATCACTACAGTTTGTTTCTATAAAAAGTTGTAGGTAGGCTATATTATAATCGTAATCATGCAAATGATATCAAATGCACTGGGACCACATAAAGGGATGAGTTCCCACACGAACATATGAAGTATTCAGTCCATTTTATCACGAAATTCAAACGATAAATGCCGTTTTGACGCTCTTTAATGTGACGTGACTTATCACTGTATAGGCGCGTCAGTTGAAGCGGCGGCGCGGCGCGCGAGTGAACGCGATCATCTCTTCCTAAAGAATAAACATAAATTAATATCTTAAGGTATGTTGAGGATACATTACAACTTACTGAAACGTATCATATGTCGTGTAATCGCTCAATCAGTGTTTCAACGGCGGAAAGAGGTCAATAAAACAGCTTGTAAACAATGTCACGTAGCATCACATTTACCTCAGGAGTCATTCAGTGTCCACAGCTGTTAGTTCACTAGAGAAATCAACTCTTTCACTAAATATATGCACTATATTAGCCTATTAATTATATTCTACTTAACCTGTTAGTGATGTCTTGATTATTTAATGTATGTTTAAATAAATCTGTCATGAAAATGACACACTGTGTATAAATGATTATATTTCAACAACGAACATAATTTTATAATTAGATTTAGAAGTTAATGCAAAAACTGCCTTATGTGAAGTTTACATGTTTGCATACAATGTGTTATTTGAGTGTTGATTATTATATCTAAAAATAAATAGCAACTGAATATAGGCTAATAGTTTGGGCTCTGTTGTTAACATTTAATATTATAGTAATGTGCAAGTAAGGGCTCCCTATATAGTTTACAGCATTATCTTTAAGAAACTTTTAGTTATAATTGAATTCATTTAAGACACAGACACAATTTTTTCAGTAAACCACTGTTTAATAAAAATAAATAAAAATTTTGTAAAACTGCTGTAGGCCTACCGAACCCGTACCGAACCTTGACTTCAAAACCGAGGTACGTACCGAACCATCAGTTTTGTGTACCGTTACACCCCTACTATCTATCTATCCATCTATCTATCTTATTATACCTGGAAATAAACAATGTTTTTTTCAAATGAATAAATGTGTTGACATAAAATGAAAAATAAATATTTGATGTGCACTATTTATATGAAAATTTAAGTTTTTAATTAAATGTAAGTAAATAATCATGTGACTTTGTACACATGGTCAGATTGTCTTGCCTTGAGATGCTTTTAGGCTCTGTTTACACCTGGTATTAAGATTCATTTTGGGATTGGATCACAAGTACGGTGGCCGAGAAGTGCAAAACAAATCACAATTCCGAAAACAAAATAACAAATTATAAACGCAATGGCAAGTCCAAAAAACAAATTAACAAGTTAGGAAACACAATTAACAATTCCGGAAACAAAATAACAAATCAGAAAACACAATGACAAATCTGAAAACAAAATAACAAATCAGAAAACACAATGACAAATCTGAAAACAAAATAACAAATCAGAAAACACAATGACAAATCTGAAAACAAAATAGCAAGTCAGAAAACACAACGACAAGTCGGACAAAACGGAAAAGGTAGGTATATGTGGCAAATGGAATACTGACCGCTGATTGGACGAGACATCTGTCAATCAAGACATGCAGAACGTACAGCAGGCGTCGGCAGGAGAAATATTAGAGTAAATATTAGAGCCGTCTCTTTTTTTACAGGCTACTTTAGTGCGATTAATTATGGAGAAAGAAAAACGTTTCATATTAAATATGCCTACCACTGTCTGGTTGAGTCAGACAAAATTACAAAACCCGATCTGATAAGTGAGAGAGTGGCGTGTAGAGTAAGAACAACAGATTTAGCTTTTAACGCGAGCAACCTGAGTTCGAGTCTCTCCTTTTCCCGATCCCTTTCTTTTCCCTATACCCATCGCTTATCAGCTTGGAGAGGCATTCTATTTTAAGTAAAAATAAAGTGTCTAACAGGTAGCCTACTTAATAGACCTACAATATGATAATCTATTGGCACTAAATGGCGTCTTGCACATCTAGAATAGCCAATGCCAACTTTAAATCAAGAAAAGTTTCCATTGGCAAAGAAATGGAATTTACACAATGCATTTACACTGCATGCTATAAGAGTAATGTTTTGTTTTATTGTATTGATATAGCCAATTAAATTATTTTAAATGAAATTATAGGCTATGCACGTTTTTTTGTGCGTACATTCGTTTTTCGGAATCACACGTACACACATTTGAGAAACGATCTTAGATCAAACGTAGGACAGTTTCTACGCAACATTATATAAATGAGGCCCCTGGAATGCATTATAACTGCTTTCTAATAGTGTTTTTGTTTGTTTTTTGCAAAGTGAGTGACATAATAATTTTAGCTCGCAGCTTTGCAGATCATTAAAAAAACAATTATTATCGTAGACGATACATCGCTAATATTTACACATGCACACGCGAATCAACTTTCTCCTGCCGACGCCTGCTGTACGTTCTGCATGTCTTGATTGACAGATGTCTCGTCCAATCAGCGGTCAGTATTCCATTCCCCACATATACCTACCTTTTCCGTTTTGTCCGACTTGTCGTTGTGTTTTCTGACTTGTTATTTTATTTTCAGATTTGTCATTGTGTTTTCTGATTTGTTATTTTGTTTCCGGAATTGTTATTGTGTTTTCTTACTTGTTAATTTGTTTTTAGACTTTCCATTGCGTTTATAATTATTTTTTTTTTGTTTTTAAATTTGTTATTTTGTTTTCATAGTTGTGATTTTGTTTTGCACTTCTCGGCCACCGTACACAAGTGGACGCCGCTAAAGGTGTAAACAGGGTCTAAAACTTTTGAGCGTGTCCACTTTCGACCACTTCCAGAGGTAGTTGAAAACACATTCGACCGGATTGTGTAAACGCTCATGTGTTCGAACAGCCACTAAAGACCGCCTACTCTCCGCCTACTGACTTAATGCGTGAACATTATGGGAAGCACACTAGCCAGACGGAATTTAACGTACAAAGCACAATGTTCTCTCACCATTCCTGATTTCTAACACACACTCACAGCGTTCGGCTGGTCTTGCGGCTGTCAGAGAAGAAACGAAAGCTGCTGCTCTCTGTGTGTTTTTCCGTCGTCTCCGGGCGCGTTCATATGTAAATTGCAGAGCTTATTTGATGGAAAGATCTGAAAAAGCCCATACATTTACCCGCCCATAGACCCTCCCCTCGAAAAAAATCAGGACAGAAGTGGTTGAAAGTCGACAAAAGAGACGGATTAAAACACCATGTGTAAACGGGAATGTGTCTCCCTCGTCGACCAAAACGCATCTTCATACCAGGTGTAAACGGGCTCAGATCATGCTTAAGAACATGATGATCATTAGGTTTAGTTTATGTGGCTCCAGTGCTGCTGACACACACACACACCATATACTGAAACAATCTCACATGCATGTTCATTTTCAGTTAAACCTTTCTCTTAAATTGTGATGCTGATGATATAATTTGCATTGAAAATGTTTGGTCTCAAGTTAGAGGAGTCTCAGAGTTTTGGACTTCACTGTGTGTTTGTTATCCTGACATATTGTGCTTGTCACCTGGCTGTTTCTCAGGCTCATTCCTGTGGAAAGCTTGTGTGACAGTGGCAAATGTCTCTGCTCTGTGGCAGTAAACAGAGGTAGATAGGGTAAACAGAGCGAGGGCCGCCAGGGGCCAGGACTCGGGCTCTGGTGAGGGTCGGGGACCGCAGTAATAGGGAGGGAGTGGAGAGTTAGCAGCAAAGTGCTGTCTGACTTACACTCACACAACAGACAACCCTATACATCACAGCGATGGGGGACATATTTACCCTTAACCGCACAAGGGAAGGGGGCGGCGACACTGCAATTACTTACAGAGACACAGGCATACGGTCTGTTCTTCTGCAAGGGTGCAAAGGTACATGAGAAAAAAGGAATTGCCTTGTCTTATTTTATCATCTCTCTCTTCTTGGTCACCCTTTGTACTATCATCTTCACTTATCCTTTGTTCTTGCTTCTATTTCTTTTTCGTCTGTCCCCTATCTCAACATTTCCTGTGGCTATGTTTAAACTCGTTTAATCTCATTCTGAGATTTCTCTTCTTATCTGAAGGTGGTATGTAAAGGCAGGACTGGCCAATAGTCTTCAGCAGTGGTCCTCGACTGGTGGGTCACGACCCAAAATGGATCGGATGTGTCACAGACGGGGGCGGAAAAATAATCATACATAGTTTTATGTTCATAAAAGAAAATATGACATTAAATATGGTTTCATCTGCGATGATATGCAATAATAATGTGCAACAATGTGTTAATAATGCATGAAACCATCGAAATGCAAGGTACATAAAACACTCATTCATTTATTCATTCATTTATAATCTTTATATTATATCATAATATATTTTTGATGTATGTGTATATATATATATATGATATTATAATGTTTATATTACAATATATAATACATTAATAAATATTCATATTAGAATTATATTAAAAATGAGTATTACTGAATGTATGAAAACTGTGAAATTTAAGGGTAATTTAAAAACGCTCAGTGGTTTTATATTAAAATACATTATTGACAAAATGTTATATTATATCATAATATATTATTGATTATATATATATATAATTTGATATATTATATAAAAATATATATTATTCATTTTATTATATTAAAAATAAATATTCATAGTTTTCAAATATTCATAATTTTCCATTTTTGATTTTAAGGATACTCTCGTTTACCTTTGACATTAAATATGGGTTCATTTGTAATAATAAACATGGTTTGTGCCAAAATGTATGCATGAAGATACATTTAAAAATGCTCAATAACTTTATAATAAAAATTGATATTAAAATATATGATTTATATAATGTAATGTTAATAACAATATACATTTTATTATATTATTCATATTATAATGATATTAAAAATAAATTTTCATCATTTTCAAATATTCAAAACACATTTTATTGTTTACTTTTGTACATTAAACCAAAATTTTACCATTTAAAATAAGTTATGACATTAAATATGGGTTAGTAAATATGCAATAGTAAACACAGTTTGTGGAAAAATGCATACATGAAAAAAAGCTCAATAATTTTATAATAAAAATATATTATCGGTAACACTTTACAATAAGATTTCATTAATTAACATTAGTTAACTACTTTAGTTATCATGAACTAAAATGAACAATACTTCTACAGCATTTATTAATCTTATTTAATGTTAATTTCATCATTTACTAATACATTAATAAAATCAAATGTTGTATTTGATAACATTAGTTCATGCACTGTGAACATGAACAAACAATGAACAGCTGGATTTTTATTAACTAACATTAACAGATTAATAAACACTGTAACATATGCATTGCTCATTGTTAGTTTATGTTTTTTAATACATTAACTAATGTTAACAAATGAGACCTTATTGTAAAGTGTTTGTAATGTTTATACTATAATATATAATACATTATATCATTCACATTATAATGATAATAAAAATAAATATGCATAATTATGCATTTCATAATTTTCAAATATTCATAATATATATATTTATAATGTTTCATTTAAAGGACATTTTTCTTGACTTTTGTACATTGAACTCTTTTAGTTCTTGGTGTTGGTCACTTGATGTCGAGACTGTAAAATCAAAAGCACTTGAGAATCTCTGATCTACAGGCCATCTGCGTTCCACACTGTTACTCGAACTCCAGCAGGAGGACATACATCTGGGCCGCGTGATAAAAATTCTGCTCAGAAAACCCACATAGCAAGAATGTCACGGTTTAGTTCTCCTCCAACCCGGTTAATTGCTTAAAGGCAGACTCACGGAATATGTCTAATATGCGCGTGGCAATAACCCCTCCTGACGACAGACGCTCTCGCATAAGAATCAAACCTTCCTCATTACGCGAAGGGCAATTGGAGCTGAATTAATTGACAGGTGGTGCTGCTGTAATGAGCCATAAATTAAACACACCATGATCCAATGTATTCACATTCAATACCAAAGATGTGACATTTTTGCACAAAATGACTAGACTGATAGCCCTTCAAAAACCACAAAAGAAAAAAGGCACGGAACTGAATACCAACTGGATTTGGACATTTCCTGGAGAAAATGTGTGGTGCGCATGCAGAACTAGAGTGTTATACTGCTCTGAGTGAGTTTTAGTGTGTTGCTATGGGGTTGCTAGGTTTGTAGGTGATAGCCAGGTGTTGCTATGGGGTTGCTAGGGCATTGTCTTGCACTTTTAAAGGTGTTTTGATAGCTATTCTATCATGTTGCTTTGTGGTTGCTAGAGTCTTTTGAGTTTTCAGTGTGTTGCTCTGCGGTTGGTGTTCTTGGTGGTTTCTAGGCATTGACAGGTGGTTGCGAAAGCCTTGCATTGCTCTTTTGCATTGGTGTTTTGAGTGTTGCTATGCAGTTCCAGGGTGTTCTGGGTGCTTGGCAGGCCTAAATGCACATGGTTTGTGTCTGGGTTTGTTCACATCACTAACACTCGGACATATTAATAGTGATGTTTGACTTAGTAAACATCACTAATGAATCTCACGTTACAATTAGAGGCTAGTTTTACGTTTTTAAACTGCAGTCGCTTAAAATCAAGTCAGGTTTTGCATGGAAACACAAGCCAAACGCGAGTGGATGAATTCACAGGGGCGTGAGAGATGGAAACCCAGTGCGAGTGGGAGTGAGGCAGACAGAGAAAGAGGAGGAGTGATTGAGACAGCGTGGTGGACGCTGTGAGATTGGTGTGGGGGTTTGCTGGAGAGTTGAGACCAGAGGACTGGTATAATTAATTACTCCAGGAGATCCTGCGATCCATCATTCCCTCCATCTCTGGGATTACACTCTGTCTAAGCTCCCAACACCTTGTTCCCTCCAGGCTGGAGTTGTATTTAACATGGAAGAGCTTTAGACGCTGTGGATTATGTGTTTCTTAATTAAGTATCACCGGTCAACTTATGCTTTCAGTCCTCGAGACAAGTAATGTCCCCTTCAGATTCCAGGTTGACACGTAGCTCTCACACATGGAAAGCTCTGTAATCTCAACTTCTTCAGTTGACACAGTTTAAAGCCCTGTATAAACTTCACATCTGTCAGCATATTTGACTGTGAATCCTGTACAAACTGTTTTCTCAAAGACTTTAAATCCTCCACACATATATTTCCCAAGGCAAAGCAGATAAACATGTTTTAATGCTTTAATAAATACATATTTTAAAGGGGACCTATTATGCTTTTTTACATGTTCATCTTTCTTTACTGTGTAATGTTGCATGAAAAAGGTCTGAAAAGTTTCAAAGTCCCTCCAGAGGGAGTTCTTCTCTATATCAGTTTCAGTGTTTCTGAACTCCCTGAAACGCCTCCGTTGTAGTCTTGAGTTTTCTTCCGGGAACAAACACGTCACAATATTCCTCATGTAAAGGATTAGTTCATTTTAAAATGAAAATTACCCCATTATTTACTCACCACCAAGCCATTCTAGGTGTATATGACTTTCTTCTTTCTGATGAACACAATCAGAGTTATCTCCTGATGTTTCCAAGCTTTATAATGGTGAACGGGGATGGTGAAAAGTGCATCTATCCATCATAAATGTACTCCACATGGCTCCGGGGGGTTAATAAAGGCCTTCTGAAGCGAATCGATGGGGTTTAAAACTATTTTAAAGTAAAATATCTAGCTTCCGCCAGACCGCCATCCGTATTCAACTTACGGAAAAAGCTTAACTGGTGAGCGACGTTACACTTACTTTGTAAATTGAATGCGGAAGGCGGTCTGGTGGAAGCTAGATATTTTACTTTATAACGTTTTAAATATGGATATTTTTCTTACACAAACGCATGGCTGGCCCTTTATTAACCCCCTGGAGCCGTGTGGAGTATGTTTATGATGGATTCACTTTTTTGAACTGCAAACTCATGGGCCCCATTCACTCCCATTATAAAGATTGGAAGAGCCAGAATATTATTTAATATAACTCTGATTGTGTTCATCAGAAAGACGAAAGTCATATAGACCTAGGATGGCTTGAGGGTGAGTAAATCATTGAGTAAATTTCATTTTAAAGTGAAATAATCCTTTAAATAATTCCCATCCAAGGCATACGCAAAATCAAGGGCCGGGGCCTGGATGAGTTAGTAGTGTGTTGTTTCTTTATTCATTTATTTATTTAATTATGCATACATGTATGCATGCATGCATTTATGGTTTTCTCTCATTTGTGATTTTTCTTTCATATGGGTTTGCAAACACACATAGTCGATGTCTGGCTGTTTTCTAACTACCTCTGAGTCAATGAAGCTCATCTGTCATTAACGCTCTGTGTGAGTTTGCAGGTCGCAGAATCTCACCTCATCCTCGCGATCCCAAACCTGATCGATTCGTCAGCCGCTTCCCTTCCCTGCAGCTCAGACGGAGTTCATTAGAGCTGTTAGCAACCCAAATCTCAGCAGATTGTGAGAATCAAACACTTGTCAAATACAACAACAGCATGCGACAGCATCAAACACGCTTCTTCAAACCGAATCTAGTGCTGTTAACAATCTGTAAGTAGATAAAAAGGTTTACTGATAACCACTGAGGGATCTTTCTGTGGCTTTTTGCACTCAAGTCTCTTCTATTTTTGGAGACAAATCACTTGGCCAGTCCTGGCTGTTTCCTTCTTGTCAATAAAGTCGCCTCACCGGTCTCTTTGTCTGAGCCTAATATCCACTCACCCCGAGGCAGCACGGATCTCAAGAGAACATCTCCTCAGGGGGAAACGTGTCTGTGGGAGCTATGAAATTCACAACTTCTATCACTTGAACCATACAGCATGTTATAACCAGCACACACAGAGGTGCTGACACGACATTTGGAGATTTTAAACTCAACAGCATGTCTAGGAAAAACATTTCCACTGAGCAAGAAAGAGAACAAAATCGAAGGCCAAATGTGTCTACAAATAGCAGTAATCATCATTTATGAAGCCTGCAAGTGAGAACGGGGGTGTTTGGAATAGCATACTAACATACGTTTTGTACTATTTTGCATACTGTGCACAGTAGGCAACTTTTCTGTATGCAATGAATGCTCAAATGAACCTCTAGCCTACATTTGTGCATTGATGATATCACACAGTATCACACAATGCAATGCACCTGCCTTTTTTTATTTTGATGAAATATATCAAATGCAAAATTCAACATTCTTCTCCTGCTGGATTAAAAATGTAAAAATAACCATTAACTGGATGACGACACTCGCTGAATAAAACATGCAACACAATGACATCATGTGACAAAAAGGCATTTATCGTTTCATATTACTTCTACTATTTCTCGTACTGCATTATGAATCAGTGAACAGTTCACTAAGTACTTCATCTAAAGTTTTCATATGTCTGTATGCAGCACATACCGTATCAGTTTGTCGTCCTGAAATGTAACACTGCCATCTAGAGATTGGACTGAAATGTGATTCAAGATAGGGATCATGTTTCTGTCGGGTGTAAATGAGAAGATGTCCTGTTGAATGTCTGCTCGGCTGCCCTTGGCACTGCTGTGCTGTGGTTTAGCATACAGCCGGAGAAATGAATTTATAGTGCCAGGAGTGCAGGTCATGGTGACTTGCCTTCGCAGCTCTGCACATGAGCAGGAAAGAGAAAAAGAAAGCAGGAGACATCAAGAGAGTTGCTTAGTCACTTTTCCTCTGCATTTTATAGTGAAAAAAAGACCTAGAATGTGTAAATGTATAGTAAGGAAGAGCTCCAGTGAAGTACCACTGTGCCCCAGTAAAATAATTAGGCCTACTATTAGGCTAAATCATTGTGTGTCGGTGGAGATTATGTATACCAGGGGTGGGCAATTCCAGTCCTGGAGGGCCACTGTTCTGCAGAGTTTAGCTCCAACCCTGATCAAACTCACCTGCCTGTAGCCTTCTAGTAATCCTGAAGACATTGATTAGCTGGTTCAGGCGTGTTTGATTAGGGTTGGAGCTAAACTCTGCAGGACAGTGGCCCTCCAGGACTGGAATTGCCCACCCCTGATGTATACCGACCTGAGAATCATTTTCCCTGATAATATATAAGCAATCATGTCCTGTGTTTCCGATCAGCTGTTTAGAATCAGAACTAAATGCCAGATTCGCGAATTAATTACTCATTTGATCTAATCAGATAAACGGGGTTTAAAGGGATATTTCACCCAAAAATTATCATCATTTACTCACCCTCATGTCGTTCCAAACCTGTAATTCTTCAAAATATCTTCTTTTGTGTTCAACAGAAGAAAAAAATTCATACAGGTTTGGAACAACTGGAGGGTGAGTAAATGATGACAGAATTTTCATTTTTGGGTGAACTATCCCTTTAAGATCTGAAATTGTTCAAAATTCATTCAATTTGATTTATTCACGCACTGAATCATTTGTAGACACTTTATAAGACAAAAAAAAAACGAAAAGAAAGTGGATAATTAGCAAAAAAACAAACAAAAAAAAACATTGAAACAAAACATGCAAATGTCTTCATTGTTTATCAGCGATAAAGCAGCTCTTTATTACGCGTGCGGCTTGTAAACGACTCTGTACTGCCCTTAAAGACAATTTATAGCCTGTCCATATATCCATAACAGTGTATAAAAAGATATATACATAATATTGGGACACTTTTTGATGGGGGGGCCTGTATCCCAGTAGTACTGATGAAGGCTCCTGTTTCTGATCATGACGTCATATTAGTTCCTTTTGTCACAGTATTAGAGTTAAAGGGATAGTTCACTCAAAAATGAAAATTCTGTCATCATTGGGTGCGTTTACATGGTGCATTGTATTCCGATTACAACCGGATTAAAAAGTCTGGAGTGCAAATAGCCCACCTTGTTGGCAGAGGCTATTTACACTAACTCCGCCCACTGATGTCTGGTTGGGCCAGACAAAATTATGGAAGATGCTAGATTATCAACAGTAACAATAGAGTAGGGGTAAGGCGCGTGGCAGAAAGATTTGATGCAAATGAAATCGACATGAGTTCAAATCTGCCTTCTGCTGAACTCGCTCTACTGCCTTCTACCATCACATATCAGGTCGAAAGGCATTTATTTTCAATAAAAATGAAGAAAATATTTGAAAAATGGAAATTAAGTGTCTAATGTGTTTATTGGTTAGGGGTAGGTGTAGAATGGGCTTTATTGTCGTAATAAGATGGCATCCATTTAATAATTTTAATAATCATTTACACTCACACTATGTTACACCAATCAGGCATAACATTATGACCACCTTCCTAATATTGTGTTAGTCCCCCTTTTGCTGCCAAAACAGCCCTGACTGTTCGAGGCATGGACTCCACTAGACCCCTGAAGGTGTGCTGTGGTATCTGGTATTTTTGCTCACCAATGAAAATGTGCCTAAACGCACTGTGTCTCAGCGCAACATAATAGAATGAATCAGTGTTTTTGAACGATTCAGCGACTCACTCATAAAAGCAGCCACTGCGTTCTTGAACGATTGTTGAACGAATCAGTTGAGTTAATAGTTTGTTCCACTTGAAGCGGCTCTGCCAAAGTCTCTTTCAAGGAAAGTCTGTTCACTCTGCGGCCATATTTGCATCGTCTCCGGGCAGCTATTTCGGGCATCCAAGACCAAATCCTATCTATTTGTATGGGGGAATCCTGAAATCTCAAAAACTGCTTGCCGAACTCACAATTAAAATCTATTAAATTAAAATCAAGCAACAAAATCTGACATGAACTGTCCTATAAATGTTGTTTCTTATGCTCAAATAGCATTAAAAAGGCTTATTTTTCAGGCTAGACCAGCCAATGTGCATGTGCAGTCCTAAGCGCGAGTCTCAGGTTTCTATAGGAACCACAGTGACAATGACTTTACCAATCAGCGATTGGCTCTTCATATTCATACAGTTTCTCCCATTCATAAGTAATAAGAGTGAAGCTTCTTTCTATATCACAGACTGATGGGTGTATAACATCAAAGTACCGCGAGAGCGATTCAAAAGCACATGGAGCCGTCAGCTCACTATTCGCTCTCACCTAACGATTCAATGACTCGCTTATATAAAGACAGCCATTTGTTTCTTCCCTGAATGAATCAGTATGTTTGAAAGAATCGGTTGATTGAGTGGTTCACATAAGACGTTCTTTGTTGCCGCGTACTGGTGCAACGACCAGAAAAGGATTCTGCAAAATGCCCATCACTAATGCCAATATTATCTGCCTGCAATACCGGAGGCTGCCGCCGCAGTTTCAGGACTGCATTTCTAGGACCCTAGTTTTTTTTGTGACAGCGCCATCTAGCCAACTGTACTCCCAACAGAGGAGACCTGATTCAAACTTTTTCCACCTTATTTTTTAACAAAACAGCAGACATGTATGGCAAGCCGTTTTGACTTTTATTCATTCACAGGATATGAATTCTTGATATCAACAATTAAATTTTTTCTAGTTAAAATGCGATTTCTTGATATCAACAATTCAATTTTCACTAATTAAAATGCTAATTCTTGATATCAACAATTCAATTTTCACTAATTAAAATGCTAATTCTTGATATCAACAATTCAATTTTCACTAGTAAAAACTCTAATTCTTGATATCAGTAATTATATTTTCACTGGTGAAATGTCACCATAGGCTGCCATTCAAATTCAATTGTTGATATCAGGAATTGAATTTGAATGGCAGCCTATGGTGACATTTCACCAGTGAAAATACAATTACTGATATCAAGAATTAGTTTTTACTAGTTGAAATTCAATTGTTGATATCAAGAATTAGCATTTTAACTAGTGAACATTTAATTGTTGATATCAAGAAATCATATCCTGTGAATGAATAAAAGTCAAAACGGCTTGCCATAGACACGGCCATTTTAAACTTAATTACTTAAATTAGTTTAAATATTTCAACAGGGTTACCAATGGGTAGGTTTAGGGCTAGGGGTTGGTTAGGACAATATATCAATTGAATTTAATCAATTAAACAACTAAATCATTGCTAGGGTCCTAGAACTGCGGTCCTAGAAATGCGGTCCTGAAAATGCAGGCAGATGCCATCCTGTTCATTTTCTAGTCATTGCGTAATGAATTAATTAAGCATCTAGGCTTGACCAGAGAAAGTCTACTGAACCCAATAGGTTCTTCACAGAGGGAATGACCATTAGATAAGCTGCACTAAAGTTTTTGTGGCTTTGGATTCAGTGGGAGCTGTTTTAAATGGGCATGAAATCTCTGCTCTTTTTATAGTGCAATGGAAGCGAGACAGATGGACAGTGATTGGCGTTTCTTTATCTTGCAATCACTCTTCCATCTCTAAGCGTGTCATAACAAGCACAACAAAATTGAAAAATGAACAGGAGTACAGGACGGATTTGCTGCTCTGTAACAGTTTCTTCCAGAGCTGCGTGTTCAACAGTGTGAGGTGTTTGACAGCCTCTCTTACTGTCATATGAAACTCTCAAGGGAGAAATTCCAGCAAAATACTTTTCCAAGCTACTTCTGTTCCTACTTTCAGATTTGAGGTGGATTCAGCGGACTGAGAGATGGTTGAATAATTCCTGGCAATATAACCTGTCAAATGACTGGCTGAAATCTTCTAAACATGCATAATGATTCCTCAGGTACTGCAGAAACATTCACTAAAGATCTTCAGGAGCATTAATTAAAAACTGTTATTTTAGGGTGGTAGCCCTTACGAAAAAGAAGTTCATTCAAGTGTGCTATTAGTATTTCTTTTAAACTAAAAATAAGAAAGTATAGGCCTACTTTCAGTCTTGTTATATATTTCTCAGAAATATACTTACACTTGCACTTAAGTAAACTTGACTTATACTGACAGAAAAGTCTAAGTATATTTGGCCTATGGGTGATTCTATAATTGCAGGTACATTTGGTGTCCAAAGTCAGTATTCTGCTTTTTTTTCAAATGGTTATATTTCTAATTATTTTAATAAATTGTTACTCATTGTAAAGGATCACAAGATGTTACAGGCCATATAAAATATCATATTTTCTGTAAAAAAGTGTCTTATACAGCTGAAAAATCATGATTTCTTCTTGTCCGAATTAGTCAGTGTATTTTTTTCATCACGTATCATTGGGTAATCAAAATATTTGATTTTACTTTTGGTAATATTTCATTTATTTTATTTATAAAAGCCCTAAATAGTCATTTTCCTAATTCTACAACATGAAATTGTTTAAAAATAACTTTTATCTTATAAAAATGTGTGTCCATAAATCTTGTGTCAATTCTGTTACCGTACCATACTTTGCCTTTAAATTGGTGGAATTATTTCCCACAACTATGTAAGATACAGGAAATGATGTCACTTTCCTTCACTGATAGGATCTGAAGCACTGAAAGGTATGTGTGCTCTCTCTGAGAACATATTTTAATCTAAAAAGTTCTTAGACCAAGAGTTATTTTGTAAAACGTCAAAATTGTTACCACAATTTCAAAAGGAAAACAGAATTTATCACTGATCACACAGTGGGTTGTTTAAAATTCTTTTAATCATGATTTCATTAGTGGCATGTGCTCTTAGCATTTACGCTAGCAAGTGGAGTTTTTGGCTAAAAAGTTTAAAATTGTCAATTCTGTTACCGAGGTAGAGTAACAATGTTGACAGTATGTAACAGAATTGACAGTAACCGAGTTGACAAACAATACTATAAAGAAATGTTTTTTCATTAAAAGTAAAAAAAAAAAAAAGTAACTTGTGTTTGGCAAGCACTGAATTATTAAAATTGAACATTTTCAATAAGATATTGGAAAGAATTTCTGTTAGTGAACAGTTTTTTTCCTTAGCTTTTTGAAATGCAAAATGTATCTCCAATTATAGAATCCCATATACTTGTACTCAATCTTTTGATCGAGATAATTACGTATTTTAACAATACTTGGCTTGTAGTTGTGTTTAATCTTTTGATTGATATGTTCCTAATTCTGAGTGTGTGAATTTTTCTGTAGGCTAGTCCACTGGCAGTGTACATATGAATTTTCTTTAAATCTACTTTAGGGTATATGTCGAACGTTGCATGACCAAACCGGAACCCTGGTCTCATCGCATCTGCTTGTCAGAGAAAGTGTTAACAGCAGTATGAACTGACCCCAATATCTATGGACTTTTAAGGTAATCAGCTAACCTACCTATTCTCTTTGTTATTTGGCGTTTTATTCTATTTAAATATCTAAACGTTAGCATGAAGCGTTTAGATATCAATCTGCATCTGCGAGGGACATTGATTATGCTCGTCTTTGCTCGCTCCTTTTTATTTATCTTGAGTAAAACAGCTAATTTTTTCACAAAACACATACAAAAGACCTGAACCGAATCTGTTTTACAGAATACGGAAGTTAAGTTGCACATAACCCTATTGAGAAATCGAGTCCCCCCAGGAATCGGGTCTCCTTTAGGACCCCGAGTGATCCCATTGGTTTAACTGACTTTTAATGGGTAGTATTTTTAGCGCCTGATTACAATTCTTGCAAAATCATGTTATGATTTATATCTTTTAAATGTGTTATGATGACCATTAATGTCTTTTAAATTACATAGTTCATATACTAGTATATAACTGAAGTTATAGGTTGTGAAATCAAGAATTTTTTGCTTAGCTTATATTATATTAGGTATGTTTTTTGCTTCCAATATAGTTCCCAATTACGTTTCAAATTAATGAGCCATTTATAGTGATGTCCGAAACAACGTATGTTATTGAGTGCACTCATTCTATCCCACACTGCACCACAATAACGAGTGTACAGACGATGCACACTCGATGGCTGTCCGAAAAAAATGCTATTTTCTCAGCTTTTTGTTTAAAATGTAGCTTTTTTAATGAAACTTACCCACATTCAAATGTGGATTAAAAAAAGGTTGCATGAAGCTAGAATATTTCACACTTTTAATATTTTCATATTTCAAACATACAAAGAAAAATACCTAAATAGGAAAATAGGGGAGACCGGGGATGGTTGTAACAATTTTGACATTTCTGTCTGCATCTTGGAGTTCTTTTAAGCCAGTGCGTTCAAAATGTGATTAAAACTCTTTACAAGTGTCAGCTATTAAATGACATAGCTGTTATCTTTGCAGCACAAACAGAAAATGTGTGGTTTCGATTCAAACACAAGGAGTGAAATGTTACAATTCACCCCATAGTCCGGGTTAGTTGTAACAGACCCTGGGGTGAGATGTAACATTATTATATCCACCGGGGTGATATGTAACATTATGAAATAAGGATTATGACAAAATAAAAAGTTTTGAAAGTTTTTTTTATTCAACACAGGCTTTTTAACATAATTGATGTGTGTGCATGTGTGTAACAAAAATGAATAAAATGAGCAAAAGCTCATTTTACATCCCTCAATTTGTCTTTCTCTTCCAAGACCTAGGCCAGGGGTGTCCAATCCTGCTCCTGGAGGGCCACCATCCTGCAGAGTTCAGCTACAACCCCAACTGCACACCTGAACCAGCTAATCAACCCCAACTACACACCTGAACCAGCTAATCAACCCCAACTACACACCTGAACCAACTACACACCTGAACCAGCTAATCAACCCCAACTACACGCCTGAACCAGCTAATCAACCCCAACTGCACGCCTGAACCAGCTAATCAACCCCAAATGCACGCCTGAACCAGCTAATCAACCCCAACTGCACGCCTGAACCAGCTAATCAACCCCAACTGCACGCCTGAACCAGCTAATCAACCCCAACTGCACGCCTGAACCAGCTAATCAACCCCAACTGCACACCTGAACCAGCTAATCAACCCCAACTACACACCTGAACCAGCTAATCAACCCCAACTACACACCTGAACCAACTACACACCTGAACCAGCTAATCAACCCCAACTACACGCCTGAACCAGCTAATCAACCCCAACTGCACGCCTGAACCAGCTAATCAACCCCAAATGCACGCCTGAACCAGCTAATCAACCCCAACTGCACGCCTGAACCAGCTAATCAACCCCAACTGCACGCCTGAACCAGCTAATCAACCCCAACTGCACGCCTGAACCAGCTAATCAACCCCAACTGCACGCCTGAACCAGCTAATCAACCCCAACTGCACGCCTGAACCAGCTAATCAACCCCAACTGCACGCCTGAACCAGCTAATCAACCCCAACTGCACGCCTGAACCAGCTAATCAACCCCAACTGCACGCCTGAACCAGCTAATCAACCCCAACTACACGCCTGAACCAGCTAATCAACCCCAACTACACGCCTGAACCAGCTAATCAACCCCAACTACACGCCTGAACCAGCTAATCAACCCCAACTACACGCCTGAACCAGCTAATCAACCCCAACTACACACCTGAACCAACTACACACCTGAACCAGCTAATCAACCCCAACTACACGCCTGAACCAGCTAATCAACCCCAACTGCACGCCTGAACCAGCTAATCAACCCCAAATGCACGCCTGAACCAGCTAATCAACCCCAACTGCACGCCTGAACCAGCTAATCAACCCCAACTGCACGCCTGAACCAGCTAATCAACCCCAACTGCACGCCTGAACCAGCTAATCAACCCCAACTGCACACCTGAACCAGCTAATCAACCCCAACTACACACCTGAACCAGCTAATCAACCCCAACTACACACCTGAACCAACTACACACCTGAACCAGCTAATCAACCCCAACTACACGCCTGAACCAGCTAATCAACCCCAACTGCACGCCTGAACCAGCTAATCAACCCCAAATGCACGCCTGAACCAGCTAATCAACCCCAACTGCACGCCTGAACCAGCTAATCAACCCCAACTGCACGCCTGAACCAGCTAATCAACCCCAACTGCACACCTGAACCAGCTAATCAACCCCAACTGCACGCCTGAACCAGCTAATCAACCCCAACTGCACGCCTGAACCAGCTAATCAACCCCAACTGCACGCCTGAACCAGCTAATCAACCCCAACTGCACGCCTGAACCAGCTAATCAACCCCAACTGCACGCCTGAACCAGCTAATCAACCCCAACTACACGCCTGAACCAGCTAATCAACCCCAACTACACGCCTGAACCAGCTAATCAACCCCAACTACACGCCTGAACCAGCTAATCAACCCCAACTACACACCTGAACCAGCTAATCAACCCCAACTACACACCTGAACCAGCTAATCAACCCCAACTACACACCTGAACCAGCTAATCAAGGTCTACTAGGCATACTAGACACTTCCAGGGAGGTGTGTTGAGGCAAATTGGAGCTAAACTCTGCAGGACAGTGACCCTCTTCCAGGACTGAGTTTAGACACCCCTGACCTAGGCATACTGAATTTAAAAAAACGAAACAAAAAAAGGTATAAATAATACTAAAAATGTACTTGGGGTACGCTGTAACATGCTTCATTTATGTTACAACTAACCCAGAGTCTTGTAGCCATGAACTAGCTCACCTTACAGCTAACAACAAAAACATTAGCACTAACAACTTGCATGAAAAATATCTACACAGACACACAATAAACATAATTTAACTTTGATGAGTTTAACTACAAAGCAGGAATTGCCATAACAAAAATAAAGGAAGTAAAAAAAGTTACATTCTTACATCAAAATTAGTTTTTCTAGTCTAAAATTTGATCTGTCTGCCACAGGGCTCAACGTTTCTCACATGCGGGATAAGGACTTAACAGAGCATGTGTGAAGTGAATCAGGTGATTTGTAACTTGTTCCTGATCGAAGAAATCAGAAGTGTTACAATTAACCCGTGTTACAACCATCCCCGGTCTCCCCTACTAGTATACTTACAGTGCAAAAATAATATTAATAGTAAACTATAAGTATGATGTTATGTTCACTTAAAGAAAACTTACAAGTATACAGTATAAAACTACTAAACTAGTAGTTTACTGAGAGTATGCTTCAAAGTGTATTTTCATAAACAAAACAAAAACATTTGAATAGTAAACTATCAATATACCTATAAGTTCATTTGTAGTTTAGTTGCAGTACAAACGAAAAACTTAGTTGTAAACTAGTGTACTCAAAATGTACTACTCTTACACTTAAAGTATACTTTTATACACTAAAAGTGGGCCAATTTAGTCCCAAGTAGTACTACAAATATAATTCTAGTACATGGATATTAGTATACTTACTACATAAAGTATACTTAAAAATATACTTAAACTTTACTTAAGTATACTTAATAAAATGAACTTGAAATATGGCCTATACTTATTTGTCATCAAGCTTATGGACAGTTTTATGCCCAATTAATATAACCTTCCCAAAGCACCTTTTCCAAAATGAGCAAATTAAAGTTTCAGCTATAATAAAGATCCATCTTCCTCTAATTGCTCTTGTATTCTTGCACTGCACTAGCAATAAAACATTTGAGAGGCTCAACTGCACCCCCTGGTGTTTAAGAGAGGATTCATTCAACAATTAACACTCCTCACTCTCATGTTTGATGAGTGTTATTTAAAAACAAATCTTAAAAGGTTCAAAAAGGCTTTGTGAAAAGTATGTATTTTCTTATCCATCATTCTATTAAATGTTATTGTACAAATAAAATTATATATTTCACATGTACACTACTGTTTGAAAGTTTGGAGTAAGATCTTAAAGAAATTAATACTTTTAAAAAGTGACTGTAAAGACTTTATAATCTTACAAAATATTTATATTTCAAATTAGAAAAACGTTTTATTCATCAAAGAATTCGGGACTTTTTTTTATCAGTTTCCACAATAATATGAAGCACCAACTGTTTTCAACATTGATAATAATCATAAATGTTTCTTGAGCAGCAAATCATCATATTAGAATGATTTCTGAAGGATCATGTGACACTGGAAAAACAATCTTACTCACCCCAAAATTTTAAAGAGTAGTGTATATGTTTCATGTTATATATTTATTACAGTTTTCATATTGACTTTTGTGAATATTTCTCAGAGTGGGTTTATTTTTGAAAATCCACTTCTACAAAAAAACGTCAACCATTATATCCCAGGAAAATAACATCCAGTTCACTGTGACCTTTTGTGACCCAAACCTATTTAATTACTTCCAAAATTGCTCTTATTCTTTGGCATAAGTGGACCAATAAGAGAGAGATAGAGATCGTGCACACAAAGCCTTATCAATGGAACTGATTATACCGATCGGTCTACTATTGTGAGCACTTATTTTCCTTCATTTGCACCTGTTTGTGACCTGATGGCGGTGAAGGCTTGGCTTTTTCTCCCTCTGATTCAAAGCTGATGATGTCACTATTGTTAACCGACCTGTTTTTCTCCTTTCTCTGATCCATCTCTCCAGCGGCCTCATCTTACCCTCTATTCCCAGCAATCCCACTCACCGCCGACCCTCTTTCCTCTCATTAGCCCCTCTGACAGCCCTGATCTATGTATGTGTTCCGTCGATCAGCTTGTGTAAAGTCCACTATTCTTAGGTTATAGTTCAGGTTTGTTATCCACCTTACTATAGCCGCAGTTAAATTGGTAATGACCTCCCGAGCAGCAGCGGCTTCTGTTCCCTGAGGCTGCTGCAGTAATGGGCAATGGAGACATTTTTTCCATGAGGTCATTTTCAGGGGCACCGATGCAGCCGGTCCAGACGGATTCAGTGCAGCTCATGGTTTGATGATGGATGGGTTTAGTCAGAGATTCTGCAGAAACATTTTTCCCCAAACACTTTAGGAATACATTTGCTTTTAACTCTTCTTATTTACACTGTAACTGTACACATGATTAGGGTTTTTTTTTTCGTTGCAAAATTTAGCTATATTGTCGCCCAGCTCTTTATTTAAAGTTGAATATACACCGATCAGGCATAACATTATGACTAATATTGTGTTGGTCCCCCTTTTGCTACCAAAACAACCCTGACCCTGTAGGTGTGCTGTGATATCTGGCACAAAGATGTTAGCAGCAGATCCTTTAAGTCCTGTAAGTTGCGAGGTGGGGCCTCCATGGATCGGACTTGTTTGTTCAGCACATCCCACAGATGCTCGATTGGATTGAGATCTGGGGAATTTGAAGGCCAAGTCAACACCTCAAACGCGTTGTGCTCCTCAAACCATTCCTGAACCATTTGTGCTTTGTGGCAGGGTGCATTATCCTGCTAAAAGAAGCCACAGCCACCAGGGAATACCGTTTCCATGAAAGGGTGTACATGGTCTGCAACAATGCTTAGGTAGGTGGTATGTGTCAAAGTAACATCCACATGGATGGCAGGACCCAAGGTTTCCCAGCAGGACATTGCCCAAAGCATCACACTGCCTCTGCCGGCTTGCCTTCTTCCCATAGTGCATCCTGGTGCCATGTGTTCCCTAAGCAACGCACACGCACCCGGCCATCCACGTGATGTAAAAGAAAACGTGATTCATCAGACCAGGCCATCTTCTTCCATTGCTCCGTGGTCCAGTTTTGATGCTCACGTGCCCACTGTTGCCGCTTTTGGCGGTGGACAGGGGTCAGCATGGGCACCCTGACTGGTCTGTGGCTATACAGTCCCATACGCACCAAACTGCGATGCACTGTGTATTCTGACTCCTTTCTATCAGAACCAGCATTAACTTCTTGAGCAATTTGAGCTTCAGTAGCTCGTCTGTTTGATCGGACCACACGGGCCAGAATTCGCTCCCCACGTGCATCAATGAGCCTTGGCCACCCATGACCCTGTCGCCGGTTCACCACTGCTCCTTTCTTGGATCACTTTTGATGGATACTGACCACTGCAGACCGAGAACACCCCACAAGAGCTGCAGTTTTGGAGATGCTCTGACCCAGTCGTCTAGATATCACAATTTGGCCCTTGTCAAACTCGCTCAAATCCTTACTTTGAGGACAAAATGTTCACTTGCTGCCTAATATATCCCACCCACTAACAGGTGCCGTGATGAAGAGATACTCAGTGTTAGTCACTTCACCTGTCAGTGGTCATAAATAATGTTATGCCTGATCGGTGTATAAGTATGTAACTTTATCCACATACATTCAATACACTTATCTAAAACAATATAACTATAGCAAATCTCAACTGCCTGATTGTTTATTTCATCACGAGAAATGTAATCTACAGTATCGGCCAGATGTAAATATGCGACTAAGATATTCTAAACATTAACATCATGATTTTCTATAAAGCTACTTTTCACAATGTGTATTGTGGATCTGGATCTGGGTTACACAAAAACCACCCAAACACTGGGTTGTTACATCTGACCCAGGATCTGGATAACACAAAAACTACCCAAACACTGAAAAAATAACCCAGGATTTGGGTAGAAAAAAGATTTTTTTTAGAGTGTACTCATCTTTATGACCTCATATCAATTAAGAGACTAGATTATTTTTTTACTTTTTATTTGTTCATTTAGTTTCATTTGTGACACTGCAGGACTATTAAAGTGGATTGACTATAGATAGAAAATGGATAAAATTGATGACCTGTCACAGCATAAAAAAACATTCACTTTTCCTCATAATAATGCTCCGTTAGTAGTACCATCAGACGTAACAACCCAGTGTTTGGGTAGTTTCTGTGTTACCCAGAAAATGTTATGATTTTATTCAAAAAGATACTGAATATAAATACTTATGATGTTAAAATATGTTCTCAGAACTGATTGTTTATGGATGGTTATGGAGCCAGTCACCGCATATTTCGGCTACGAGTGAAATGCAGGGTGGTCTAAAGTTAGAAGTTCCCCCGCTGAACACGACACGAGATCCAGCGCCGTTACTGTGGAAATGGGACGCCAGAACCTGGTCGATTACACTTAAATTACTTCTAAAAGTTTTAAATTTTACTTCTAATATTTATTAAACGAGCTTAAATGAAGGTCATATGTATTAAAAACTATATAAAATATGCTATACTGTAAAATATGATCGAAAATAAAGGAATTATCATGCAAACAGTGGTTGTGTGGAGTATTTTAAAAAAGTTTAGAGGATTAAGTTAATTCGTAAACATGAATTCATGTATGAAGTAAAAAAATAAAATAAGATAGTATTATAGTAAAAATGAATCGACCCAATTTGCTGGGTAAAATTAACCCAGTGTGTTCTTTTGTCCTATATTTACCCAGCCCTTGGGTTAATATTGAGTGTATATTATAATTATAAAAGAAAAGCAATAATTGCATTAAATATAATATAAAAGCAAGTGTTTACTCGTATTGTAAAGAAAGATGCATAAATACACTTTTCAAGTACAAGTGTGAAATGATAAAACATGTTTTCTTCAAATCTTCGTATCTAATAAAATGCTAATTACATGTTTTGTTTTGTTTTTTGTCCAAACTACTTGTTAGCCATGCATCTTAGATCAAAATTTAGTTTGATCTGTAATGATTCGTGACATCTAATTCCTCACAGTCAGTTGCATATACTAGTATTCCTGTTAAATTAACACAAGGACTGTTTATCACTTCAGTAAATTCAGGCGTAAATCCCAGCACAGCTGACAAGTCATTCTGACTGTTCTCATGCCAGATGTCAGCAGTGAATCTGGGAACTGTCAGTGTGTGTTTGTGTTTCGGGGTGCTGGGGCGTCTCATACTGTGTGTGTAGGTCTTGCAAGACCCTCTTCACTGCCCTCTGTGGTGGCGTCATGTTTTATTGGACTGTAATGAAATTTCCACGCATCATAAACCCTGAGCTATGGCCCTACATGAGTCCTGCAGTAAGGCGGAGATGCCCTAGAGCTGCTTGTCTGTTCCAGTTTACGGCTCGTACAGATATCAGGGTTCAGACCTGACGCTTCATCTCAGAGCTTTTTAATGGTAAAGATATCAGCCTCTGAAGAGATGCCCTTACACACGCCGCAAGTGTTTGCTGCTTCCACAGAATTCCCAGCGACATTATTAGTGCTGCTTCCTGAGGCAAGAATCATTATTAATATTGCTCAGTTATAATTAGCGCTGTATGTGTGTGTGTGTGTGTGTGTATATATATTTGAAATTGAATTTGTTTAATTGAAAAAATAAGGATGAAGTTAATCAATCACAAATTTAGAACCATAAATATTTCGGATTCCTTCATAGTATCTCGTCCCGTTTGTTTTAAACCTTAAGGACAATAATTGCTTTGTTCTGAAAGCTAAAATAACCTAGTGATGAGGGGAAAAATGATTTTGAAGCGCTCAAAAAAACACAGACTGGCACACTGTAAACCCGAATAATTTGGCAAAACTAAAAAAAAATGAGGCAATCGGTAACATCAAATTTTTTAAGTTTCTTAATTTCAAATATTTGAGTAAGCTAATTCATACATTTAAATTAAAATTATCAACTTAAATATTTTTAGTAGTGGAAACTTCAATAAATTATATTATAACTTAAGTAATTCAATAAATGCTATACCTTGCTATTTGGTAACACAATGCTTTGATAGCATTAGCATAGCATAGCACTTGCTGAATGAGTACAGCAATATAGAACATTTAACATACTGTATATCTGTTCTCAAACTAAGCTCATGCTGCACTCGTCACCATGATGGTGCGTGTTTTTTAAACA
The DNA here is from genome assembly GCA_039654105.1 of Coreius guichenoti. NCBI lineage: Eukaryota > Metazoa > Chordata > Actinopteri > Cypriniformes > Gobionidae > Coreius > Coreius guichenoti. Next base: position 30,769,899 of record CM077190.1, on the reverse strand, counting down.
TTTTAAAATTATTTTGACTTCAGCAGCGTGTTTTTAGAACGTTGCGTCTTGGGCGAGACGCTAGACCCGAGCGCAACTGTCCGTCTAGCCTGTGTTTACATTGAAAAACATTGGAAAAGTAGCGCAGTGGAATAAAAAAATGCGTTCTGTGTGAACGGCCCCTTATATGTGCATAAGTATTAAAATTCATTAAATTAATTAAAAATAAACCTACATTATAAAACTGACCCGAGATCAGTTAAAACCATTAGACACTCGTTCATGAATTCACCAGATCAATGCCATCTAGCGGCGAATCATCTTAATACTGAAATGTTTCGACAGTGGCCTTGTCTCAAATGGAACAACTTTCCACACTTTCGTGACATAATGTCGGGTAACAGTCTGCTGTCAGCCTGCGGGCTCGGTAAAAGTACGCATCGAGGGTGCATATCGGCCGCATATCACATTGCATGGTTTTGGCTGTCCCAGACAAAAGATGACCAATTGTGGCAATTTCTGTGGTCATGGATCCTAAATGGTGTCCCTACGTCATACAGTGAGAGAGGTTCAAAGTCGGCCGTTGTCACGGTCTTGCGACAAAAGATAGCCTGCGATAATTTTCTGACACTGTCAGAATTTTATCATGATCATCTCACAGTGTGTTTGCTGCTACAACATACGTCTGCTGACTAGCCAATAAAAATGCAACATGAAATGGCGTATTGATCAGCACGACATGACGCTAAAACTTAAAACTACTTACCTCAAGCTCCATTTGCAAAATGCATGCCAAGTTGGCCTCTTTTCCCAAGCCATGATTGTATTCTCCTCTTTCGCTTCCTCCTCTTTTTTTCAGCGCACATAAAAAAACACAATTGCCAAAGTGTGATTCATCTTGCTCTACTTGTTTACCACTTGCGCATGCTGATGACGTTTTATTCTTCTACACTAACTTGTGTTGCAGCCTGTGATTCAATAGGTGCCATCATCATACAGTCTACATACATGTCGTACCCAAGTTTACATCCTATGTGATTTTGAATTTTCGATTTTGACTGCAAAAACGCAGTCTGTTGCAGGCATTCCAATGGCCGCTGCGTGCACGTGATTGTGAAGTCCACGAGACCTTAAGGTGTCACATTTATTAGAAGGGTGCTCGTGAGCACCCCATTTGCACCCGATAAGCGCCCTCGAGACACACTTTTGTCGAGCCCGCACTGAAGCGAGATCCAAAGTAGACTTCTTCCCGCCGTTACGTCACAAAAGGTCCAGACTGGTAGGAAGACCGTGAATGTTTAGGGTGGGACAGAGACAGGGCCTAAAATTACAAATGGGACACCCTACACTACAGTCTTGTGGACTTAACATGTGCACACAGTGGCCCTGTCCCAAATGGCACACTTCATATGCACTTTCGGTCTTGTAGACTTACAATGGCTGCCGCGTGCACGTGTCCATGTCCGAGACCATAGGGTGTCCTATTTAGTCATTTTAGGATTCAGAAGGGTGCTGGCATCGCCCCCTTAGCGGTCGATATGCGCCCTCGATACGCACTTTTGCTGAGCCCGCACTGGTGCGAGTTCCACATTAGACATCTTCCCTTCCCGGCGTTACGTCATGAAAGTGCGGACTCAGAGGAAGACTGCGAGTGTTTAGGGTGCCATTTGGGACAGGGCCAGTTGCCATTTTAAGTCCACAAGACCGCAAGTGCGCCATTTGGGACAGGGCCCGTATGAAGTACCGAATCTGCTGAAATCACATGATTATGGCAAGTTTGAATCAAGCTCTGAACCATTTATTCGGAACAAAAGATTTGTAAGTGTTTCAAAAGCTTCATGAAGCAGTGTTTCAATCACTAAAAGAAACAAATATAGCGCAACCACACAACGCGACAGAAGCAAAACAGAGGTTAATTGAGTCACGTGAGCAGTGGTACGTGATGCGCTTCTGGTCGTATAGCTCATATAACATAATAAAACATGCTGTGTGACTGTATGAGGAAGGGTTACCTCAATATCAAGCCATAGTAACTGCATAGCAACATTCTATTTAGAACACCTTAGAAAGTGCATAGCAACACCCTGGCAACCACTCACAACACCCAAGGAACTAGTGCAATATGCATCAGCATCCTGACCTTTAGCTCCGTGCCATCCTGGTGTTTACTGTGAAGGGCACAGGGGCAGGTGTAACGTGTTTTACTCCTGTGCATTCACACACAGACGCACAAATCCTCACTGCACGTCAGGCTGGCTCAACACAGCACATCTCTCACCCAGACGACTGTCCGACAAATCCCAGCAGGCAGCTGCCCAGAATATCAGAGCAGAGTTTTGTCATGCTTACAGGGTGACTGTACGCTCTGAGATTACACACAGATGAGACCGACGAGAAAATGACAGCACTTATTAAACACACTCCCTCGTTGCTTGGCAGTTACAGATACATTGAATTTTTAGCACAGACAAAAGTTACCGCAGTAATGATGAATGTGTCTCCAGCACAGTTACTGGGTTTCTTTAACATATAAAACCATGGAGCAAAATCTCATAGAGAATGTGGATGTGTCATAAAAAAGCTTTGATGGACACTATACGAGCACATCCATAGATGACTGAGTGTTATAATCTGGATGAGATTTTATGGATTAATATATCAAATACTGTTATGTAAGATAAAACATGAAATTTAAAACCATGTTTTTGCAGCCGTTTTATTAGCATTCATATATATGGTAGGAAAAGATGAGTCTCACAAATTACACTCTTCAAAATGTCACTCGTACACCTCTATGGCAATATACTGTAGTCGTTTTCATTAAATATGCATGAACCCTGACAAAGGTCAAAAGAGGTCAAATCAGCAAGGAAACATCTACAGCATGTTTTCATTTTTCATTTACTACGGAGCCCCACTACAGTCATAAAAAAGTCAAATTCAAAAGTAAAATTAATATTACAGAGCTCCTAAAGGGAGATGGTGAAGAAGAAAAAAATTATTTGGCAATGCTTTTCCGTTTTCTCGCAAATGTTTTGCGTTCCCCCGAGAAACTTTGCGTTCACTCGCAAAGAACACAAATGTTTTGCAAGTAAACGCAAAGTTTCTCAGGGGAACGCAAAATCATTGACTTATTATTTTTCCTCCCTCCTCATATTTTTTTCCATCACCATGTCCCTATAGGAGCTCCGTATAATATTAATTTAATGAGATTGATATTGTTTACTTATTCTGTGAGCTTAACCTGAAAAGTATTCACTTTTTTTGATCCAATATTTCTTAACTGCCAAAAAATGGCTGCATTTGCATGCTAAATAAATTACTTTTTTTTTTTTTTTACTAAATATTGTACAGGAGAAGCAAGTGAACAGTAATTGATTGCTGCAATATTAGCACAGCGATTTCTCATTGACTGACACAACATGCATTAAAGCCTTCATCACAGCCACTCACAAACTAAACACCAGCTCTAATACAACACAAACCTTTCTAAATCTCCAACTTGACTGAACAGTCTTTTCCTTTGCTCAAAAACACATAAAATTATACTTAATTTCACCATTTACCCTCCCAATCTAGTCCCATGAAAAGCATGCTGGGAAATCCGCACCCAGTTTCAGTCAATGCCAACAAAATTGATTCATGTAGTTCCAACAGAAAAAGACAGAACATTTTACAAATGTAGCTGGATTGAAAGTGTTGCTTCAGTACATTGAACAAGGAGCATAAATAAATCTTGAGTGCATGTTTATCCGTATACATTTATCAAACCCATGACATCACAAGCTAAGCCCAGAACCTGATTTCACCAAGTGCAACATGTTCCTGGATCGACATCTTTGTTGATCCTGGAAAAACATTCTAATCAACCAATCAGATTTGAGGGACAAGTTTACAGTTTATGTCAAGTTTAGGCTTACAACCAGGGTTAAGTGCTTCTACATCAGTGTTATTCCCCTATCATTTCCCACTGATTTTAGGGATAATTTATGGGTAGGGATATAGTTAGAATTAATGCTGCCTTCACATGCTATCGGAATTATCATAAATACGAGTTTCCTAGGTAAAAATTGCACATGAACGCCCTCTAATGTCGTGTCTAATGTCACTGGGAAGTTCGGAAATAATTTTGATACCCAAGTTCTCGAGATGGTCGTGTCATAACCTTTAAACATGGTGGCGGGGAGAACTACGGCTGTGACAGGTATGATTTATTTGTTTTTCCCCAAAGCAGATAGATTGTGTCATTAATGTAGTGCATATTTACATATACGAGTAATCATTTGAAGCGTATTGTATGTTTTATACACAGCAAAAATAGCCTGCATTTGACCAAAATTATCCGGTCCAATCTGGATAGCATCGTAAATGTTTATATGGTTGTCAGTGCATGTGCCACTACATATAATTTTGGTTTTAATAAGAGTTTCCCAATAAATAGGTGAGAATAAACCTGGTCCATGATTCCTGTTCATTCCGACAACAAAGCACTTGAATGCAACAATCTCGCAGTCACGACTTCTGAAGTGGGAATTATGAAATTCTCGATAGCACGTGAAGGCAGCATACATTTTTGGACAGGAATGTTGTTCCAGGATCAACAAAATATTTTGACCCAGGAACGCGTCTAACTCTGCAAAATCAGGACGTGCAGATAAGCCACAAGTCCACTAGAAGTACTTTTGACCCTGACGTGGTAATTATGATCACTATGGTACATTTTGCTCGCAGCTTTCTACTAAAGAGAGCCGGTCACTAGGGAGAGTGACGCGTGATGGGACCGGCCTGCTTTCCTCTAAACCCTGTAAGTCCACAAGCGCTGTTTGGTGTGGTAAGTTGCCGACTCCAATGGGAACGGTGGCATTCCTTGTGGCTTAAACACACCAATACTGCAGGTCAGAGCTCCATTTGTCTTTTGTGTTTTTGCTCCAGAAATAAACGATGATGAGATTGAAGGGAAGAGAAACTGCCAGATCGCCCAGCGAGGCCGGCAGATGGCCTGTACCCGAGTGCCACGCTTCACGCAGATCTTCTGTGAGCCATCCTTCAGTTTGCTCGTCCTTCAGTGTTTCTTTCTGAAATTTCTCAGCATTCTGATGTTTTCTCTTCACAGAAAGTGGAGGACAAGTGACGCTTGTTTGGAGGTTAAATGTTCAACACCTGCACAGAAAAGGTACTTCATTTGAGTTTTATGCTGCCTGCAAGTCATATCAGAAATGATCATATTTAGGAAATGAGTGGATTTTCTTTCCAATTTGAGGGCTTGCCAAGTAAAGAATCACAGTGGAAGTTAATTGGTACTGATCATAATAAATTCCAATTGTACATTTGTACTAGATAATGTAGTTTGCATGCATGAAGAAGAGGAATAGCGATAAAGCTTGTTAGAAAATAGTCTTTTGTTGCATTAACGCTAAAAAATCTAACACACTGTTTCTGAAGTTGTAAGTAGGAACTTCCCAGAAGAGGCAGAGGGAAATTGTGCTGCATGTGCATTTGGTAACATCTAAAATTTAATGCAAAGTGTCTTGGAAATGTTCTCATTTATCTTGATTATGGATTATGTGTCAAGTGCAGTTGCTTTGTTTTGTCTTAGTTTGCTTGGAATACAATCATTCCCTGTAAAAAATGGTTTGTCCATGTATAATAGGGATCTACAGATATTGCATGCTCCAATGAAAAATTGTGATTCGTTTCAGTTTGGAGGAATACCAGAAACACTGATGCACAGCTATCCATCACCTTGAAATATTCTGGTTGCATTGTTTCAGATGATTAATTTGGCACGTATTCATGATAAATACGGGCTGAAGAAGTTTTGGGAAGAGAAGATTGAAAGCCACGATCAGAGGATGGGAAATGAGGACTCAAGAATGAAGAACAGCGCTTTATCCAAGTGTGTATGTCTATCACGGGAAGTCAAAGCTCTTCTCAGATTATATACTTTATCCAATGTATTGCTTTTCTTTCCATTTGTCACTCTCATGGTTATTTTCTAGGGCGGTAATTGCAAAGAAAGATTAGGTCGAATAAACTGAAATGAAAAGATAATTTAGATAAACAACCACAAGTCACAAAATCAAACTTGCAGGAATGGACCTTATGGAAGAAACAGAAGAAACTCATAATTGTTTTTTCTGACCTAGTTTTGGATCCACAAACAGTGTCTTGCTTTTTTTTTAGTAATGAAAAGCATCCCAATGAGAGGTTCATGGGTAATTCCAGACTTCCAAGCTTCTGGTGCTTGTTTTTGCTGCCCTCTAGTGTTTCCTCACTGTCACTTCAGGATGGTCAGGGTGGATTAGCACGTAACATGGGTACAAATCTCCAGGCTTTGGACCTCGTTCAAATCAATGTGAAGAGACAGCTGTAGATGCGAGCTGGGCTTTCCGAGCATGTAATGAATATATAGATTGTTCATACAGATGAACCACAACAGGCTTCAAACTCAAAGCAAATCCAAGGGTTTATTAACACAAGCACCAAACTCAGATCAAAAAACCTGGAGAAGCTACTTTTGAACCTGTAGTTTGCTGTGCTACATGTCATAATTTACAGCAGTGTCAAAATTTGTATTCATTTTTTTTTTAATGGAAAAAAACAACAACTCCACTTAAAGGTGCAGTGTGTGATTTTTAGCGGCATCTAGCGGTGAGGTTGTGAATTGCACCCCCCCCCTCCCTTTCTGAGCACATAGAGAAGCTACGGTGGCCGACACAGGACAAAAATGTCGTCGTCGACGAGAGCAGAGAGTGACTAGCGCTCTGTAGAGAAGTTTGTCCGTTTAGGGCTACTGTAGAAACATGGCGGCGCAAAATGGCGACTTCACTGTAAGGGGACCCGCGGTGTGTGTAGATAGAAATGGCTCATTCTAAGGTAATAAAAACATAACGGTTCATTATGTAAGGCCTTTATACTCCACTGAAAACATAGTTATGTATATGATATTGCATTTCTGTCAATAGATCCTCCTAAATATTACACACTGCACCTTTAAAAGACCAGAAAGGAAAATACTAATTAAAAGTAACTAAATGGATTGATGATATAGCTAAAAAATCTAAAAAATATTATATTCTATTGGTAACACTTTACAATAAGGTTTCATTAGTTAACATTAGATAACTACTTTAGTTAACATGAACTAAAAATGAACAATACTTCTACAGCATTTATTAATCTTAGTTAAAGTATTAGTTCACTTTAAAATGAAAATTATCCCATGATTTACTCACCCTCAAGCCATCCTAGGTGTATATGATATTCTTCTGTCTGATGAACACAGAGTTATATTAAAAATATCCTGGCTCTTCCAAGCTTTATAATGGGGAACGGGGCTCACGAGTTTGCAGCTCAGAAAAGTGCATCCATCCATCATAAACGTACTCCACACGGCTCCGGGGGGTTAATAAAGGCCTTCTGAAACAAATCGATGGGTTTGTGTAAGAAAAATATCCATATTTAAAACTTTATAAAGTAAAATATCTAGCTTCCGCCAGACCGCCTTCCGTATTCAACTTACGCAGAAAGTGTAACGCCTCTCACAGTTCAAAACGCTACGTCCGACGTCATACGTCGCGCCAGTTACGCTTTTTCCGTAAGTTTCAGAAGGCCTTTATTAACCCACCGGAGCCGTGTGGAGTACGTTTATGATGGATGGATGCTCTTTTTTTGAGCTTCAAACTCAATGGGCTCCATTCACTGCCATTATAAAGCTTGGAAGCGTCAGGATATTTATTAATATAACTCTGATTGTGTTCATCAGAAAGAAGAAAGTCATATACACCTAGGATGGCTTGAGGGTGAGTAAATCACGGGGTAAGTTTCATTTTAAAGTGAACTAATCCTTTAATGTTAATTTCAACATTTACTAATACATTATTTAAAATCAAATGTTGTATTTGATAACAGTTAATGCACTGTGAACATGAACAAACAATGAACAGCTGGATTTTTATTAACTATCATTAACAAAGATATAAATACAAAAATATAAATACTTTAACAAATATATTTCTCATTGTTAGTTAATACATTAACTAATGTTAACAAATGAAACCTTATTGTAAAGTTACCATTCTATTCTACAATATTACATGACAAAATTCTGTTTATTTCTATGAAACAGTTAAAAAGATTCCCCTATTCATTTGAGTCATGGACCAATAGCACTACATTTTCTTCAAATGTATAAATTATATATAAATAAATGACATCTAATATACATGTCAGATTCACCAACGTAAGGTAAAGTCTATGTGAGAATACGGCAGTAAAACGCTTTTATCACAAAGACTCAATGTTTTCCTTCAGGTTACGTGAAGAGTGGGTCCAGAGGCTTCAGTTCCGGGACCAACATGTGATCGAGACCATGAGAGAGGAACAAATAAGAAGAGCTCAGAGGGTTCAAGGGATTTTAAGAGTTTAGATGTCAGCATGAAAACCAAAAGCACTTCTCTAATGCACTTCCTAGAAGAGCCTGACATTATACACTCTCAGAAAAAGAAGAAAATGGTACAAAAGCTGTCGGGAACGGTACGGAAGGTTCTATGTACACTTTTGGTACCTTTGAGGTACTAATATGCACTCTTTAGGTACAAAGGTATAACTTTTGAAAGGTATACCGCCTCTGTGACAGCTTTTACACCTTTTTTTCTGAGTGTATATCAGTATAAAAGTCACAGTCTATTTCTTTAACTTAACTAGTTTTTTGTGCCTTTGAGAAAGAAAGATGCTGTTGCAGACATGCACCATTAAACTAAATGTGATCTTTCCTTCCAGCATTCGTCTTTCATATAAGGCTCATTGGGTTACATAGAATAGCTATAGTTTTGTTTTTATTAAAAATATCATACTTTCACTGTGTAGCTTTATGCTTTTACTGAGAAAGAGCATATGCATAATTTCTCATGGTCGCTGGCTTTCTGTTCAACTCTGTTATAACATTTCCCTCTTTAAAAATAAGTTTGCTCTGTCTGACATGATATGAGACATGACGTCAGTTTTCGGTTTTTCATTATGTTAGGACATATTGGTCTTGTCAAGCTCAATATAATTACACTCACACTATTTATATTACAAAAAGGCACGTGCAGATGTAAAGAGAGAGAGAGAAAATAAAGAGAACACTTTCCATTTTCACTTTCATTTCATTTGCAAACCTTTAAATCTGTCATCTGTCTTTTCTATTGTTATAAAAAAGAGGAACTTGATTAAGTTGCAGGGGTCAGTTTTCTTAGTAATTTTCAGCAAATTTGTGTCTAAATATATATATACAAAATTTTTTTTTGCTTTTGCTCAAAATGATCATGATGCAAAATGTTCGGCCAGAGTCTTCATCAAGTTGATGATGCAGGCAGTATGTTGATTTATTTTCTGTCAAAGTCTTTCTTAACATCATAAAAGGTGGATTAAAAATTAAGTCCAGAACTTAGGCCACTACACAGGACAGTTGTGCCATTAAAGGGATAGTTCACCCAAAAATGAAAATTATCCCATAATTTACTCCCCCTCAAGCCATCCTAGGTGTATATGACATTCTTCTTTCAGACGAATACAATCAGAGTTATATTAAAATATGTCCTGGCTCTTCCAAGCTTTATAATGGCAGTGAATGGCAGCCCAAAATTTGAAGCCCAAAAAGGGCATCCATCCACACGGCTCCGGGGGGTTAAAAAGGCCTTCTGAAGTGAATCGATGGGTTTGTGTAAGAAAAATATCCATATTTAACACGTTATAAAGTAAAATATCTAGCTTCCGGCGGATCGCCTTCCGCATTCAACTTATGAAGAAAGCGTAACGCCTCTTGCAGTTCAAAACACTTACGCTACGTCTCACGTCATCATCGCGCCAGTTACGCTTTTTCCGTAAGTTGAGTACATAAATATGGATATTTTTCTTACACAAACCCATCACTTCGCTTCAGAAGCCTTTATTAACCCCCCAGAGCCGTGTGGATTACTTTTATAATGGATGGAAACACTTTTTTTGGGCTTCAAATTTTGGGCTGCCATTCACTGCCATTATAAAGCTTGGAAGAGTAAGGATAATTTTTAATATAACACCGATTGAATTCGTCTGAAAGAAGGATGTCATATACACCTAGGATGGCTTGAGGGTGAGTAAATCATGGGCTAATTTTCATTTTTGGGTGAACTATCCCTTTAACAGGCTATCCCAACTATCCCTTTAACAATCATTTTTAGCCCAAAACAGTGAGATCACCTGGGTAAATCGATCCAGACTAATCAAGCTCAAGGTGAAAACATTTTCAAACATGGTGAGCATAACAAAAGTAGAAAGTCTTGCACATGATGGATCCATACAGACAATGATCATGAAGAGAGCTTTGTTCCACATAGTAAAGATGGGAAAGGCAGCACAGGAGGTCGGCATTCACTAGATTGAGAAACCCTGCTGTATTAACAGTCGTCTTCATCTTTATTCCAGCTACACAACAAAGGCATTTCCAAGAATGCAGAGGATCAAGGTAAGGAAGTAGATGACCAGAGAAATCACCCTGAAATATTTCCTCACCTTCTCATTAAAACAACACTGACAATCATCTCCACTTGTAAGGTTCATTCTATAGTAACCATAGTAACTGTCTGGTTCATTTTGCTGTTATTGAGCTAATGCTGTCCAGAGTGTCCGGTTTTTCCTGCTAATATCACATATTGTTATTTTAATTTTATAAATCATATTTAAAGGGGTCATGAATTGAGAAATCAAAATGTCCTTGATCTTTTGACATGTAAGAGGTCATTGTACTGTAAAAACATCCAAGCTCAGAAAACGGCTCGTTTGGAATTTTGTCACATTATGATGACGTAATAGTGCGACGAAAGACCGCCTCTGTAGAATCAGATCAACGCCTACTTCTACATCATCACGTCTTTGGCCCCGCCCACTGACGTGTTAGTGAGATGAGAAGAGCAATACAGGATCACTGGACTAAAAATAACATTACCTTCCAAAGGATCCTAATGCTAGAAAAGTGCTTATTTATTTACAACAATGTGAATGTCTCAGTAGAGCATTATTTGTTTGTTCGGTACATTTCACTGCGGATTCTTTGGTAAATCAGTCGCAATTTCGGCGCAGGTATTGCAAACAAACTTTTACTGTAAGATATGGATTCGACAGTAATGCCACAACATGCAAGTAACCATGTTCATTCTAATGCCTGATCTGTGATCAGTGATTTCTGATATGATTCATGTAGAGTTAGACATTCTTTGTCTCAAAATCGTTTATTGCTGTTTATGTGTCAGTTAATCAAGTCAGTGACTAAACGGTAATCTTCACATAGTTTCTCTTAGTGCCATGAAAATAATCTGCTATTTAAACTGTGATTAAATTATATACAGAAAGCGATCAAAGAACGCTCCCTTTAAAATCACTGGAGCTGTCAATCAAACAGCGCAAGTTTATAAGTGACTGAGTTCTGGACTTGCGCCAAAACTCCCGTTATAATCAATGACGCTGTCTACACTCTTATTTACAACATGTTTAAACTGTTAGTTATGATGAAAGCATTTGTGAGAGTGCAGAAATTGAGCTGCATTGATGAGATCACTGCATTCATGTCTGTCATCGGCTACATACTCATCGCTGCAACCTTTTTATGCCACGTGAGTAAATCTAAATATAATGCTATAATCAATACTTTTCATGATTTGTTCATCTCGACAGCTGTAATAGTAAAAACCTATAGTAAAAAAATTAGAGAGAGTTCTACATGTTATAGTATAGAGTTGTTATAGTAGTATAGAGTTCAGTTATCCAGTGCACAGTAGACTGTTCAAGTGCTGAATGTTTTTTTCCCCTCGTGTTCATGACTTGTAACCACTTCCTCTAAGAGACTTCACCAACATTTCAAAAGCTTGGCTGAGCTACCTAAAGATAGTCAGGGCACTGATCAGGGAGTTGGCCATTATAAGAGCTGTCTCAATTGCAAAATTCTTCCAGTGGGCTAAAACATTTGCTCCCTAAAAAAGTCCCACTATGGACCATGAAAACCAGGGATCACTGATGCTGACTATGTTCCCTTAACAGAAATTCTGATGACAGGTACTGAACATAGTGTAGCTAACATTTATAAATTAATTTATGGCTGAAATGTTGCAGGTATATGTAACAATCAAAGTATTTGTCATAATGTATTTTACATAACATTAAAAAGGTTAGAAAAATATCAGTTCTGCTTTTGTTCATGAATAAAATACTGGGGACGTTGTAATGTCAAGTTGCAGGATTGGGCAGCCCTGTTGTAAACCATAAACTAATTCACGACCTAGGGAGCTAGGGAGCTGATTGAGACGCACCCTATGTAACTGTCACAGGTGATGTAGTCTCAGCCTCAGACGTCACGCGAGACTACAGGTGATGCACAATAAAGTCCATGTCAGCAGGTAAGAGATACTGCTAGGCAACAAAATTGTTTTATGTTAGGCTATACCAACCGATTAGACACATTTGTCATAGTAAAAACAGCAATGACAATCAAGTCGCCGAAACTCTTAAGGTTGATTAGGTTGATTTTTGGATAGTTTTTCTTTTGGGAAGTTGACATATCCTGTAGTCTGACATGCTAAACCCCATCTAAAAGTAGTTTAAACAACTAATTCCTTTATAAATATTATGCATTTATGAGATCATATTAATTGAGAGACTTTGAAATATTAGTAGCCTACTTTTAGTACACTGCAGAAAGACAGCAAAATGGTGATTAAAATGAAGAATTTATTACAAATGGTGACCAGTCGCAGGACCTGAGACATTCACTTTCCCTATAGGAGCTCATAAAAAAAAAAAAAACTGTAAAAACCTATAATCTTAATGTTGTTACGATTTCACATTATGAATCAACTGGCCTTTTACAGTGACACCCTAATGCATTAAAAAAAGAGGAACATGTTTAAATAGGAAATTATTACTGAGATCTTCTTCTGAGAAATAGTCATCAAAACACGTATCCTACAAGTGATCGCTTATTTTTGCTTTTGTTCTTTGGAAGTCTAGTCGAAAGACTCGAGCAGACTGTGTGGGTCAGTTCTAAACTAGGGAATGCGTATCTTCTTACAGTAATGTGTCAGAGTACTAGATATCCCGCTGCCTATCCTCTTCGTTCAGTCACTACTCGTTCTATTGTTAAAGCTTTGACAGTGTATTTCTGTGTTTGGGATTCCTAGGGTGGTTCAAAGTGACCAGGGATCAAATTTTATCTCATATGTTTCAGGAAGTCTTGCAGCAGCTTGGTGTGAGGCAAAACCATTCTAGTGCCTACCATTGGAACGCTTCCACCAATTGAAGTGTTTGCTACAGGCTTATTGTCTGGAATTAAAACATGACTGGGAGGATGGGTTGCCCTGGTTATTGTTGGCGGCTCATGAGGTGGTTCAGGACAGTCTAGGTTTTAGTCCCAATGAGTTGGTCTATGGTCATAAAATGCATGAACCATTGGCTGTTCTCCATGAGGGTTTAAAAGAGGGGCAAGATCCACCTCAGAGTTTGTTACAATACGTAAATGGTTTTAGACGTCGTTTATTCTTAGCTGGTCAAATGGCTAAGGAAAATTTCCTTACTAAGGAAAACAAACAATAGATGAAGTGTTTGTTTGATCAAAACAGACTCTTGTGCGTTTTGTCCAGGTGATCAGGTGTTGGCCCTGTTGCCTCTTCATGCTTCTCCTTTTTGTGCCAAGTTTTCTGGTCCATATACGGTGGAACGTCAAGTTTACTTGATCTCAACTTCTGAGCGGAAAAGACGCATACAGTTGTGCCATGTTAACTTAAACATGTTAAAACCTTTTTATCCTCTGTCTTTTGTGTCGGAGAATGCTCCTGTAGCAGTTGCTGTAGCTTCATCCGTGATGGAAGTTGTTGAGGATGTTAAAGTACCTGAGGATTGCATGCTGCAGCCCCGAATTAACGACTCTGAAACGCTCAAATCTGGAGGATTTTGTACAACATTTGCCTCTTCATCAGAGAGCTGAACTGCTAGATTTGATTTCAGACTCCCCTTCCCGCACTTATTTAATAGAGGCAAAACCAATACGCCAGCGTTTTTACGTGTTTCTTTGGATAAACGTCAACTTGAATCTGAAATAAATATATGATTGAAAATAACATTGTTAAACCTTCCTTTTCAAGCTGGGCATCACCTTGTTTACTAGTGGGAAAGCCAGACGGAACGTACCGCTTCTGTACTGACTATCGTAAGGTGAATAATGGAACCAAACCAGATTCTTTCCCATTGCCGCAAATGGATTTTTTCGGCTCTGCTATTTGTATGTCAGTAAATGCAATTTATTGCAAGGATATTGGCAAGTGCCTTTAACTGCTTGTGGAAAAGAGATTGCCTCATTCATTACCCCTTCTGGGCTATATTCTTATTCTGTTTTGGCCTTAGAAACACGCCCGCTACTTTTAAACGCTTGATGAACCATGTAACTTCTGGTTTAAATGGATGTGCTGTCTATTTAGATGATTTACGCAAGAGCAGCATCTTTCACGTATTAGCGTTTGGCTGAGGCTAGGCTCATGGTCTACTTGGCAAAGTGTGAGTTTGCCAATGCGACTGTGACCTACACTATATTGCAAAAAGTATTGGGACACCCCTCCAAATCATTGTATTCAGGTGTTCCAATCACTTCCATGGCCACATGTATAAAATCAAGCACCTATGCAGACGCTTCTACAAACATTTGTGAAAGAATGGGTCGTTCTCAGGAGCTCAGTGAATTCAAGCGTGGTACCGTGAGAGGTTGCGACTTGTGCAATAAGTCCATTCGTGAAAAATTCCTCACTACTAAATATTCCACGGTCAACTGTTAGTGGTTTTATAACAAAATGGAAGCAATTGGGAACAACAGCAACTCAGTCATGAAGTGGTAGGCCACGTAAAATCACAGAGCGGGGTCAGCGTCAGTGCGCAGAAGTCACCAACTTTCTGCAGAGTCAGTAGCTACAGACCTCCAAACTTCATGTGGCCTTCAGATTAGCTCAAGAACAGTGCGTAGAGAGCTTCATGGAATGGGTTTCCATGGCCGAGCGTCAGATGCATTGGTGTAAAGCATGCCGCCACTGGACTCTAGAGCAGTGGAGACGTCTGGGTTTGGCGGTTGCCAGGAGAACGGTACTTGCCTGACTGCACTGTGCCAAGTGTAAAGTTTGGTGGAGGGGGGATTATAGTGTGGGGTTGTTTTTCAGGGGTTGGGCTTGGCCCCTTAGTTCCAGTGAAAGGAACTCTTAATGCTTCAGCAAACCAAGACATTTTGGACAATTTCATGCTCCCAACTTTGTGTGAACAGTTTGGGGACGGCCCCTTCCTATTCCGACTGCGCACCAGTGCACAAAGCAAGGTCCATAAAGACATGGATGAGTGAGTTTGGTGTGGAGGAACTTGACTGGCCTGCACAGAGTCCTGACCTCAACCCGATAGAACACCTTTGGGATGAATTAGAGCGGAGACTGCAAGCCAGGCCTTCTCGTCCAACATCAGTGCCTGACCTCACACATGCGATTAAGAATGGGATGTCATTAAAGTTCATGTGCATGTAAAGGCAGGCGTCCCAAAACTTTTGGCAATATAGTGTATTTGGGGAAAGAAGTTGGGCAGGGTAATGTACGTCCGGTGTGCACTAAGGTTTTGGCAATTGATCATTTTCCTCCACCTCACACGAAACGTGAGTTTATGCGGTTTGGTGGGCTATTACAAGAATTTTTGCCCAAATTTTTCTTCAGTGGTAGCTTTGACTGATTTATTGAAGAACGTGAAATTTGAGTGGTCCTCGCAGTGTAAACAAACTTTTGACCATGTGAAGCTGTTGCTTAGCACTGCACCTGTGCTGGTTGCCCCACACATTGGACAGCCTTTTCAGATCCAGGTTGACGCCAGTCAAGTTGGGGCTGGAGCTGTGTTGTTACAAACTGATGCGCGTGGTATAGAAAGACCTGCTTATTTTTCCCGAAAATTTAAGTCTCACCAGTTGCATTACTCCACTATCGAAAAGGAGGCATTGGCATTAATTTGGGCTTTGCAATTTTTTGAAATTTATTTAACAAGTGGTACTTTTCCAACTGTGGTATTTTCGGACCACAATCCACTTACTTTTTTGCACTCTTTGAAGAGCCCAAACCAGCGTCTTATTCAATGGTCTCTCTTTTTACAACCCTATCCTCTGGAGATTCAACACAAGGGGGGTGCAAAACGTACTGGCTGATGCCTTATCTCGTGCCCCATATGAGAGTTTTTGCGCCTGATTCAGTTGAGGTTTTTTTTTTTCTGTTTTCTCCCATTGTGACTGTGGCTTTTCCTAGGCGCCAGGAGTTGCTGTTTTCAAGTTGCAGAGGGGGATCAGATTAAGAAGCCACCATGGGTTTGCAGCCTGTTATAATGATTTTGGGTTAAATGTTGATTTTTTTTTGTTAATTGATTAGGGTTTAATTATATTTGTCTAATTTTTGTTTTAGAGGTCCTTTGCAAGGATCCTCTCTCTTAAGAGGAGAGGCGTTATGGTGTGTGGGCGTGGTTTATTTTCTTTTTGTTTTTCTCTTGGTTGTCTTGTAGGTGGCAGGGGAGATGAGAAACACCTGATCCAAATCAGGAGGTGTATATATGTGTTCCTGTTCCATGCATGGAGGGGGGTTTGGTGTGGAGAAGTGACATCATCTCCAGCTGGCCTCTTTGTTATCTCACACAAACGGGATTTGTCGTAATTTCTGACTTTCCACATTGCATAAAATTGCTTACTATATTCTGTGAAACCTCTAGAATTACGTAATAAACTCTATTCATTATATCGATATTTTGTTTTCTGGTTTCTGGTGCCTTGCACTGAGGAAACTATAGGCTACATCAGGCATTCAAGTAAAAGTAGGCCTATTATTTGTGCAAATTAGAACAATGTACAATCAATCTGTCATTTTCACAAAGTAAATCCCAACAGGATGATCTGGACCCCAATACAAAGCTATTTATAAATAAAATAAATGACATGAAATATTGATTTGGGTTTAAATGGTTTTATTAGGCTGTGTGGAAAGAAAAGAGAGTGCAGAGTGAATCGAGAGACATGAAACTAGAAAGGCTAGGAAAACATTTGACCGAGACAAGGATAGCCTACAGTTTAGCCTCATTAGATATGGCCAAAGAATGACAACACTGACCAATTAAAAGTATTCCATACAGCCCAAATATAACACTGTATAAAAATCGATTTGAATGTTTAATGATCATAAAACAGTAATTCTATTTTAAAACATAAAACTGTATACGTACATTTTTAGCTATGACATTTTAGAGATGATAATGCAATTGTGATATGTGGCATAACAATATTAGCAAAACTACAAAATGATTGAAGACAATGTGATACAGTAAAATATTAAAATCTTGACTGATGTTACATAAATGGTATAGCATTATTATTATTAGTAGTATGTACTGCATATGCAGACACTAGAATTTTCCATTTATGACAGAATATTCATGTATATTTTTAATCAAGACAAGTGTGCATCTGTAGACCACATCCAGTCAGTGGGTACACCATTAACTTTCTCAAATCATACATCAGATGTATTAGAATAGCATTACAGATTGCAAGCTACTTTTGAACTTTCGAAATATCAAAGAGTCACGAATCTGTTCAACAAAAACCCTATTAATTCATATAAATAAAGATACAAACAATGCAACAAAAACTGAGCATTGCTAAGAATAGCAAAAACAGTTTCAGTGCAGATGTTTTAGATGCACTATAAGAGTTTCATAACTTCCTGACAAAAGAAAAAAAAAACCGAGTGGGCACTTCCTAATGAAAAGAGCTAGAATAAGCTACTTGTGCTGTTTTGCATCTTAAGTTTCATTTTTTAAAGCGAAATAACAAAAACAAAATATTTTTTTGTCAAGATACTTCACAAGAGAATTTGGTCAAGAAAATGATTCTGGGAATAATAAAACAATCTCTCATCAAAAAAAGACCAAAAAGTATTTGGACATGTTAAGTTGCACTCAAAAATGTCTATGTCATTGCATTAGATACAAAATATCAAAGCAAGTGGAAAGAGTCTTGTTTAAAAATGCAGAGATTTGGCATGGAAAAATATCTTCACTACACTGAGTGCATTTGTTGTGACTGGGTGGATCGTGACATCTGTGTTCCCTCCTCAGAGAAAGCCCTTTCAAAAACACGTCTTAGAGAAAGTTTAACTTTGTTCTTAAAATCCTGCCCCATGAAAACATACAGAATGGGGTTTAGGCAGCTGTTGATATACGCCAAAGAGATGGCCAATGGATCCACTGCCAAAGCCTCCAAGACACTCGATTCCCCTCCATACTTTATTATCAAGTCCACCGTGTGATATGGCAGCCAGCAGAGAAAAAATGCCACAATAACAGCCAACATGATGCGAAACGCTCGGCCAGACTGAAAATGACTCCTGCCTAGCTTGCGTGCGATGATTCCATAGCATGACGTGATGCATATGAGCGGGATCAAAAAGCCAAACACAAATCTGATGATACTCAACATTCCAGATATTGTAAAGTCATCATCAGAATGAAACGTGCAAAGTGTGATGTTAAAATCTTCATCAGTATAAGTTTGTCTTAATATCATAAAGGGCAAGCTGAGCACCAAAGCCAGAATCCAGGCCACTACACAGGACAGCCGGGCAAGAAACAAGTTGCGATGATTCTGAGCCCAAACCGGTGTGATCACCTGGGTGAACCTATCTAGACTAATCAAGTTCAAGGTGAAAACACTGGCAAACATGTTAATGACTATAACAGAGGGGAGAATCTTGCACATGACGGATCCATACAGCCAGTGATGGTCAAGAAGGATCTCCGCCATACTGAACGGTATGGAAAGGCAGCACAGGAGGTCGGCAGTCGCTAGATTGAGAAACCATATTGTATTAACGGTCCTCTTCATCTTCATTCCAGCAAAGTACACAACAAAGATGTTTCCGGGAACTCCTAGCAGAAACGTCAGGCTGTAGACGAACAGAGAAATCACCCTCATAGAATCGCTCACCTCCAAAGACACTAGGTTTGTCTCACTTTCATTAATACACCACAGACAATCATATCCACTTAAGTTCATGTAGTCAATGTCATCGTCAGCAGACGTCTGGTTCATTTTGCTTGAGTTGATGCTGTCCAAAGTGCTTTGTTTATCCTGTAAATATCACATATTATCTGTCAAACATTTAGTCCATTTAACAGATGCTTTTATCCCAAATGACTTACAAATGAGGAACATAAGCAATTTGACTTTGACTAAACAATAAAGTTTATATTTTATGCATCAGATATTATTGCCATAAAAAAATATTGTACTCACCTCACCAGCTGCTCTGTTCTTGTTAGCGATACTTTACCCCTTTCACCACTTTAAGGCGGAACCACAGGAAATGGAAGGAAGTCCTTATAATTAGATGAAAGGACTACAGAAGAACTCTTGTGGTAATTGCATGAATACATTTCTTATTTAACAGACAATTTCATTTTCCTTATTCTATCTAGAATGTTGATCTTGGCACAAACTAAAACCTTTGACGCTAATACAATCTCTCACATTCTTGGTTTCCTCATGGTAAAACAAAACCATGATTAGAGAAGCAAAGAGAAGTTACAGCTGTGGATATCAACAACTTGTTAAACTGCAAAAGTAACATGACCAGTCATTATTTGCTGTAATATGTAGAAAAGGCTGTAACCACCAGAAACCCCCCAAACAAACAGCAATTTCTAAACTGGTTCACAAGACAATATAATTAAACTCATACTGTATATGGCAACAGCATCATAATGTGGAATCCATTTACAGATTGATGGCTGATTGCAGTCAGCATGACTGTTGGTGAACACTACATTCCTAAGAGCTGACTACATGTGAATCAGGAAGGAATTTAGATATTTGTTTGCCTTGCCAAATTGGATGAGTTGGCTTACATTAAATGACCCATGAGTTTAAAATTCTGTGACTAAATTTGGATGAAGTACTTTTCTCTTTTCCCTTAAAAAAGTAAATAACAGAGCACCCAAAAAGTAATATCACACAATTAATTGAGATGACTTATTACTTAGTGTGGATTGCATTTTTTCCACCAGATTAACAGATCATTAAAACACATAAAAAGTCTGGAATAAACAATCAAGTCATAGTCACAAAAATGATACAGTTTATTGTGTAGATTTAATATTTTTTATTGGAAATATTTTGTAAACATTGATTTGCCCACTTTATTGCATGAGAAAAATAAAAATTAAAATGTGATTATTTACACCGTGGTTTTGGCAAAACAGTTGAACCTAATTATGTGCTTAATTACGAAATAAAAGGGAAAGCAAATGAGCTTTTAAAAAGGTACCAACACCAAAACCTACAGGAATAATTTAATTTTCAAACATTACTTCAGTCTTTCATTGAAAAGACACCCGCCTCATCTGGCAACAACTATACACAAACAGCAGAGCAATGAAACTATGTTTTTTCATATAATCTATGTCAACCATCAACATCATCATTCAACAGTCTTGAGGGTTATTTCCTGCTGTCAAAAGCGCACACACAAGTGTAAAATGTTACACTACAGCTATCAGTACAGGTCATATGTCCACAGAAATGTTTATCTTTATAGGAAATACTATACCACTGAATCGGTTCATGCAAGGAGAAAATCCATTATGTAACATACAATATGCAACAGTAAGAATGATTTTAATATTTGAATTAATACAGGTTTACAGTTGGTTTGTTTTTTTAAAAATCAAATGCAATAGTATTGAATTCCACCAGAAGTTTAACAGCATCCCAAATATTCCACCATTAGCCATAATTTCTTGTCAGTTCAAGCTAAATACAGGATTCTGATGTGCGGTTAAATTAAATATATACATAAATCAAATCTGTACAGTACAAATTGTCAAACATTTTTGCTCTCAGATGTCTCCCTACTGCTGTTTCTATGGATTTGAAACCAACTTTAGCTTAAACAGCAATCAACCAGCAAGAATAGGTTGTCTAACACGGTGCAACAACAAGAAGTTCTAAGAAAGTGGCCTTTTGTCTCCACAGAAACACAAAGCAAATTATCAACAAGGCCAGAGTCTGTAATAAGTGTTTTCTGGTTGTCATCATAAAGGTCTATGAGTATGTCCAAACTTACACAGAGGTGACAATGTAAGACCCGCTTTCAGTTGCGTCTCCTTTAGTGTCTCTTTTTTTTGCATTGCTTGTAATAGGTGTTGGGATCTGAGATGGTCTAGGAGTTGCGCTGTCAGCACTACTCTTTCTGGGGCTTGGTGTGTAATTAAAAGGACTTACCCTAGCAGCCACGGCACCACTAGGGGAGCTGTGTTTGCTAGAGTTAGTTGAGCTAAATGGTGTGCGTTCAGCAACTGGGAATTCATGGACCTCTGTGCAAATGTTTGGATTACTTGGTGCAGGCTTGATGTCGGTGACTTTTTTATCAAGAGACTCGCTGCTCCTGAGTAAATTCAGATTTGTTTCTGAACCCAGGTGGGCCACAGCTGCATTCTCACTTGCTAGTGGCTGTTTTGAGTGTGATTCACTTGAGTCCCTGTCACAAGGAAGCCCTTTGCTTGACTGACTGTCAATAACAGGAGGTGTGTTTGCTGTGGGTGATTTACTAGACCTTGGATTGTTTATGGGACAGTCTTCAATTCTCACCCAGACATCTTCTGTCTTGGACATAGCAGCACCCATTGAATGAGCAGCATCACCAGTTGAATCTGGTAAGTCTAATGTCATAGAAGATGCATATGAGGATTCACTCTCTTTCATTTTCCTCCATGTTCCTTTGCGTTCCAGGCCCCCCTCTTTACCTGATTTTTGAGGTGGATTAGCAGGTTGCCGCTCATCCTCGCTTCTCCCCTTTTCGCTGGACTCAGACGAAGCAGAGAGAATGGAAGAGCTGCTGCCGGTTCTTTTCCAAGTGCCTACTCTTGGGAGAGACGATGAATGTTTGCTGTGCTCCCTTTTCCATGTCCCCGTCCTGTTGATTGGGAGCCTGGAAGGGCTTTCTGAATGAGATCGGGAGATGTCATGCCTTCGGAGTGACTTGCTATCACCATTCTCTGCAGAGTTCTGACCATGAGGGGACTTTCTCCAACCGCTTCCTTGGTAAGGTAGAGTAAGTGACATATCTGGTAAGGATGGACTAGATACTGGAGTCTGTGACTGGCTTGGAGACGAAGGAGACAAGGACTCGAAAGATGCAGACTCCTCTAGTTTCCTTTTTAGTGTTGGACTAGGGGCTTCTTTGATAAATGTTGACTGCCGAACAAGTCCAGGCTTCTCGGACCGGTCAGACTCACTCCCACTTGACTTTGTGGATGACATTCTGGACAACTCTGCCTTCTTTGAAGGGCCTGTGGTTCCACACTGGTTTAGACTTTTTGAAGCAGATTCACTTCTAGGAATTCCACTGGTACTTCGCTGCAAACCACTCTGCTTTGTTGGTGTTTGCAGGCCCAGTTGCCTCCCTGGAGAAGTGTAAGACATGCGTCCAGATCCCGAAGATTTTGTTGAAGCACCACCGGGGGAAGCAGTGCGAGGAAGTTGAGATAATTTGTTAGATGGGCTCAAACCATTTCTACCAGGTGAAACTGAGGCACGACCAGGAGACTGCATGGGCCTTGTTAGAGATTGCTGAACTGGTCTAGAAGGTGTAGAGTCTCTAGATCCAGATCGAGAGGAAGCTTTACTCGACCCTCCTTGAGAAGATGGTGGGTCCCTGGCAGGACTAGGCTCAGAATTTGCTGGGACTTTCATGGTTCTTGGAGAGTTTCCAGGACCTGGTGCTTGGGATGGTGGTTTTGACATTTGGCCACGCGGAGGAGGTTTTTTGGGTACAGGACTGGTGCTAGGAGAGCTGCTCCTCACACCAGGAACATGAATCATTGTCCTGCCTCTAGAGATCACAGGAGCTTGAGCTTGTCTGTGCTGAGAAGACACGCTTTCTAGGCTGGGTCGGGGCTTTCCTGTGATTAGACTTTTATACACTTTCTTTCCTCCTTTTAGACTCTTAACAGATTCTTCCTCTTTCTTTTTGGCCTCTAAAGTGCTTTTCTCACCAGGTTTTAGTATTCTTGGCCCTTTATTTGTAGCAGGCTTATTGTCATCTTGATTTAAAGGTAGGTGGAAAGGTGATCCAATGGAGATGCCCGATTTGAGAGAGAGAATAGAGTCTGAATCAGAAGAACCTTGTCTGGAGAGACTCGCTGCAGCCTGATGTAGACTGCTAACTATTGAATTGGCACCTTCTTGAATGGCTTTCCAATCAAATGATTCAGAGTCTGGTGATAAGGCTTGCTCTGAAATAGGGCTATGTGTGTCTGTGAGATCTAATATAAGATCTGGTTCTTCTGCTAAAATACCATCTGCCAATATGCTCTTTTCTTCCTTACCCCCTTGTTCCTCAGCCTTACTTCTTGGCGGCTGTTTCTTTTTCTTTGGCATTGCAGAGCTGATGCATTCTTGGAGAAGGTCATCTTCAGAATCGATACTGAGAGAGCTAAGGGAGCTATTTCTAGAAAAGCACACAGGGGTGTCCTCCACGTGAAAGGCTTTTGGCGCATAACCAGAGGCTTGTGGCCTAGGTACTTCTATCTGAGTTGCATCATCTTTGTGTGAACAGTCTTTGTTGTTGTTTTCTTGGTCAATGTCGCTTAGTGAGCTAAGTGATGAGTTTCTTGAAAAACATACAGGTGTGTCTTCAATGGAAAACTTTTGCTTCTCATCGCACACTGCAACTGTATTTTCTTTGGGTGCTTGTGGAAAACTTGCTGGTTTTTGAATGGGTTTTGTTGGAGCCGTCTGAAATGCTGATACCCTGTTGGTGTTTACTGGCTGTTCTACGCTGCACTTCAAAGGGGGGAATTTTCTTTGCTCTTTATCTTTTCGTAGCTCAGCTTTTTCTTTAGACAAGTCAAGATCATCATCCTCAAAGTCAAGTGAACTCAATGAATCATTGCGAGAGAAGCAATAAGGTGTGCCCTCAATTGGTGTGTAATGATGCGGAGAATCAAAGGCAAACCCAGGACGTGTTCTTTCCTCAGCATTAGCAGGCTTATCAGCAAACTCTCTTGTGACTACTTTGGGCTCTTGCTTTTTGGTTTCTTTGTTTTTATCTGGATATGATGCTGCTTCTGACAAGCTATTAGGAGCCTCTGGCCGTTTGAGCATCCTTGCTCTGTACTCATTGCTTTGTGGCATAGGTTTTACAGGCGAAGTTGGCTTTTTCTTTTCCAGGTCCTGCTGAACTAGACTGCCAGTGGCGGTGGATGGATGCTGAGCCTGATCAGGCATCTTCTGCACTCTAAACGGCTTGTGAATTTTGCCTTTGGGCATTGCTGAATTGATACACTCCGCAAGAATATCGTCACCTTCGTTCTCAGCCAAAGCAGACTGCATGGGAGGTGATAAACCTGTATCTTTAGCTTCTGCACTTTTTCCCTCTGGCAGAGTGTCTCGTCTTTGACCGATTGCTTCTGCATGGGGAGCTGAACTTTCAATACCAGCCAACTCATTTGGGGGTGAATCAATTGTGAGGTCACTGAGAGATGTTGCTGTGGAAAAGTTAATGGGTGTTCCCTCAACACAGTATACCCGGGGCATGTCCTCACCGTGTGTTAGGGCTACATGTTTCTGCTGTTGTCCCCGGTTTTGTGGTGGCAACAATTTATAAACTGGGAGCTGACTTGGTTTGCGAGCCACAGGTGGTGGTATTCTTGAGGTGCTTGAGGGCGATTGTTTTTTCGGTTTTCTTGATGATTTTGTTGGCATTGCTGAGTTAATACAAGCCTCTAGAATCTCTATATCATCATCATCATCTGAATCATCCAAGATGTCTTTTCCGGCATCAGATGTTGATGGTGGTTTCTCTTGAACTTTAGGCTCTTGGATGTCTTCTTTCTCAAGCTCTGCCTCATTACTTTGGTCATCCTCATGAACAGGGGGCATTATCTTCAGCTCAACATCTTTCTGAATAAAGGGTTCATCTAAACTTAGTGCACTAAGGCTCGAAGCACAAGAGAAACCATCTGGAGTGCTTTCTGTTGCAAAATGTAAAAGAGTATCGTTATCTGGTAAAACCTGCACTTTCTGTACAGCAGCACTTACAACCGCATGTCTTGGAACCAAATCACGTTTTTCTGAGTGGGGTGGCACAGTTACTTTTTGTTTTACTGATGTGGATCGTGGTGGTGGAGGTGGTGGTGTCTTGCTGCGACTTGGAGGCATTGTTTGTCCAGGGCTATCAGGCAGATCACTCGGACTGATAATCCCACTGACCATCCCACTGCATGGCTCACTCTGTACAGAACTAGCAATGGAATGACTCTCAAAACTGTCGAGGGAGCTGACAGACGTGCATCTACTGAACATAAGCGGAGTCTCTTGCACATAATGTTCAGGGGGACTTTTAGGTGTCTGGGCACCACTTTTGGATGGCGATTTAGCACCTGATGAAAATTCCACTGTTTTGTGATGCCTGGAACCATCTCCATGTCCCAAGTGATTTCGTGGAGGCTTGATGCGAACATAATGGACTGATGATTGGCTCTCAGCTGTGCGTTGGTCAGGTGCAATGTTACTAGAGGATTCTTTTTCTGATATAGGTAGAGTTGGATAGTTGTTGGCCGAGTTGACATTACGCTTGCAGCTCTCCATTTCATCTTCCTCTGAAGACAATGACGATAAAGAGCTACCACGTGAGAAACAAATGGGTGTGTCCTCCACACAATACGTCTGTATTGTTTCTTGATTTATTGTGGGAGCCTTGCATGTTGGGTTCTTCTGAACTGCTCTCGTTGGTCCTGATCTGCTTTGAGCAGAGAAAGGGTGGAGTTGTTTTTGCCTACCCTGATTCTTTAAAGATGCCACAGAGGAGGAACTATCTTGGCTTAAATGGTCTTTGACAGAACTTTGGGTAGAAGATGGCTTTGATTGACCAAACATGGCCTTCTTAGAAGAAGCATCAGAGTACTTCAAACTGTAATCAATAGGCTGTTCTACATGATGATCCTCATTGTATTTCATGCTGTAGTTAGGAGTTTGCTCATCAAGCTGCTCTTCCTCTGAATAGCGCTCGCTGTAGTTTGTGGGTTTGTCGTCAGCATAATCATCAACCGTGCAGATAGTTTGAGAGATTTTTTTATTAAGTCCATGATTTGACCCACTGTTAATTTGTTCAGTTGAGCCCCTTGATCTAAATCCAGTCAGGTCCTGTTGAACAAACCTAGGCTGGTACTTTTTTAGTTTATCTTCACCTTCACTGTTGCCTTCAGTGTACATGGGGTATCCTGGGCTTTGCGATCTCGATGGTTTCTGATCTGGCCGTTTCATTTCATCATCAAGGAGCTTAGGCCTTGCCCACCTTTCATTCTGGCTTGGGCTTTGTCGACCAGAGTTTAGCTGCTCATCAGAATACTTCAAACTGTAGTTAATAGGTGTGTCAAGATCTCCATTGTCATCTTCCATGTGATTTGCATTGTGTATCTTATGGGCAAGGTCCGCAGGATATTTTCTGTAGACACAGCATTTGCCTTCATCATCTTCTGAATAGGAATCCACTGAGGGCTTCATTTGACCTCTCTTTCCATAGCCATCGGTGCTGTTGACACTATTCAGACTGTCATTAGAAGCTGTGGACTCCAGTTTGGGCAGTGGACACCGTCTGCCTGATGGGTCAGTTTTGCTGTAGTTGTACATGTTTTGGTGACCATGAACAGCAGTTTGACGCCGGATCATGTCGTCTTGCACTACGTGAGGGTCTGGTGTGGATCCTGCGGTTCTATCATCCATACTTAAGTGCATGCTCTGCACTTCCTCCATACCCACTGAAATTTGAGCTGCAGTCGTTGGAATCTGCACCATTCTCTTGGTAGCCTCAGGATCTGGATGGAATCCCCTTCTCTCTCGATCTAGACTTCTGTCCCTTTCGGCTCGAACACTTTCTGCATTTCCTCTGTTGTCTCGAGAAGATGGGCTTGAGAGCACAGGGGTGTTCATATAAGGTGAGCGAACACCGACTCCATTGGGGTTATAGCCATCTGATCGACAGACACCATCATAATCGCCATAGACATTATGCTTATGTCTTGGTTTGGCCCTGTGGGAGGCTTTAGGGCTCAAGTTGTCAATGTTATCAAAGGTTTCAGATAGTTGCTGTGCATCTAGTTCTTCAATTAGTGCTTTCTGTTTTCTTACATGCAGGGATGGCAGACTGGATCCAGGGGACATTATGTTGGCATCCTTATACTTGGCAGGGCGATTTGCCATAAGGTTTCTCAAAGCAGCTGCACTTCCCATAGCTATCATCTTGTGCTTGGAGTGAATGAGGTTCTTCAGCATGCTAACTGCACCCATGTCCCATAATGCCTCCTGATCTTTTGCATTCCGAGCAGAGAGGTTCCACAGTGTTCCACAGGCATTGCTCACTATTGTCAGACTGTGTGATTTAAGGTGCTGAAGAAGAGTCTGAAGACAGCTGTTTTCCCTTAATATTTGCCTGAAATAAACAAAAAAGAGGAAATGATTTGCTCCCATGTGAACAAATTAAACTTCTGTGAGCGTATGCAGCTTTTATACAGCATACTTTACCTGTGCTCCTCATTTGTGGCGATGAGGCTTGACACATTTCTCAGGATGCCACCACCACTTTCTATGATGGCAAGGGTGTTGGTTTGGCTTCTGTATGTTAGAGTGCTCACTAAAAATGCCAAAGCTCCAGGAACGTTACAGATATCAGCTTTGTTTTCAGTGCAATGTGCTGATAAGTTCCAAAGGGCACTCAGGACACTTTTTAATGTGGATTCCTGTAGGAATAATAACAAAGACAATTTCCTTAATGATTTAATGGCTCGTCTGCATTCCAATTACAGAATTTCTCAAAGAGCTTCAGAGAAACCTCACCTTCTGAACCTCTAAGGCACACTCCATCAGGGCCCTAACACTGCCGACCTCTCGCAAAATCTTCTTACTGTTCACATCAGCTCGCCATGAGAGGTTCCTCAAAACACTGGCAATTACCTAAAGCAGTACAAAGTCTCTTAATACAAATTAGAAACATTGCCATCCGGAGCACCCTTAATTACCCAAAAGCAGTACAAAATGTCTTAGTACAATAACTTGGCATTAATTTCTTTCTTCTTGGTGGCATGCATTATAAAATGACTATGATATTTTTTTGGCTTTTTTGGAATAATGTAAATAAGCAACACATACAAAATATGACATGTATTTCCAAAGAGTTATACCTGCTGTAGGTCCTCACTCTCTGACTTTAGCTGAGCTACCATTGCCCTCATACAACCTTTCATTGAGCAAAGTGTAGCCTGTAGACAAAACAAGAAAGTAACAATTAATTAAACAAAAAACAATACATGGAATTCTACACAGACAATGATGACAGAAATAACGCACCTTATTAGCTACATCTCCAAAGGTTAGATTAGTTAGAGCCATGCCAGCATATCGTCTTAGTGTAACACTGTAGTGATCATTGGTAAGACCGTAAATCTCACAGTCTACCTGCAGGAGCTCCCCAATCGCCTGAAGTCCACCTGCATAAACAATATATTGAAACAGTCAGTGTCTACCCAAGAAAAAACTGGGTGGCCAAGTTTAATTTATGTCACAGTTTTTTGGATAAAAGAATATGTTTGGAGAACCTACCAAGCTCATTCATTGCGTGCCTGTGCTCTTCATCAAAGGAAAGTTTCATGAGAACACAAACCGCTGGGCAAATCTGATGCTCGACTGGTGAAGGCACTGCAATGAAGGCAAAAGTACATTAATGAGGTTGTACTGCTCCACATGTATTAAATATGCGTCAAACCACTTAGAAGAGTCATCCATTCAACTCCTTCCCATCAGAGCATTTCATATGAGTCATTTATAAATTAATCAAATGTCTTTAGTATATGGAAATAAATAAAAAATGGCTAATGCAGATGCATCATATTGAATGCAATGCATTTTATTTCAATATACATAACAGGGTTGTTATTGTTAACTAAAATTAAGACTAAAACAAACTATTCAATCTGGTTCTTGTTAATTGAAATTAAGTGGGAAAAAAATAAAGTATAAATATGAAAAAATATATACATTAAAAACTTGCACTTAATATTGCAACAAACTGAAACAAAATAAAATCACTCAGCTGAAATAAGAGATAGAAATTGTTACTTATTTGTTGGTAGATTTTGAAACCAACACAAGGATGAGAAAACACTATTAATCCACACAGTTACTGAAACTAAAAATGATACCAAAAGGATGCCATGTCTCATCCCTCTGTGCTATTCCTGACACCTTGCATATATCAGCACAAGATATTAGGTCTTACTTGGGTTCTTGTCCTGATCCACGCCGCGCTCATGGCTTTCCTGCCACTCCCAGCAGGTCTCGCAGTAAGCTCGGATCTGCTCCAGTAGGTGGAGCACCCGGATCTCCCGCCGGCCGCGCTTGTCATCGGGCTGTGAATGGATAATGTTATGCAGGGCGGCGCTGGCCCTCGCCCGGGCCTCTTTGCTGCCGCGAGAATTTCCAAGCAACACAGAGTCCTTGTCGTTGCCATGGAGAAGCTGGATGAGCAGCGGCAGGCACCCAGATTGGCGCATGGCAATGCAGCTGTCCTGAGAGCTCGACATGGCCAGAAGGGTGCGAGACATGTCATCTTTATCATGGGTCCCCAGCATGGACAGCAGAGAGTACACCATTTCGACCTAAGCACATGCAAACTTCATTCACTGCAGGCTGTCATGTTTTTAATTGTCATTAAAAAAAAAAATTAGCATTGAGAATGAAACATTGAAAATCTAGCATAAGTTAACCTTAGTGCCCAGATGGCTAGTCAGTCGGCGTGGAACGGAGTAACTTCCCGCACTGCTCATCTCACTGGCGGTGTCATGGTCGACCCGAGAACTTGAGCCCTGTCAGGCAAAATAAATACAAGGCAGATTCAAACAACTTGCAGGTCTTCAGCAAACCCAATCAAACACCTTTCTAAAAGTTTACATTTATTTATAAACTGTAGATATTACACACCCTACAAAATGTCATTAGCCCCTTTCACACATACAGTCTTTACTGGTAAATTACTGTTAAGAAATCATGTGTGAACAGGACCTTTACAAAAATACCGGTAAATGGAACCAATGAGAAGTTGTAAGATTACCAGCAAATTACCGTTATGATGCTGTGTGTAAACAAAGAATGAAGATTTCCAGTATGAGCACATACAAGGTCCGAACGCGGTGACGTAAGAAGTCTGCTTTGGGCAGATTACTCCGCACTGTTTACAGTAAGCTCCACTGCTTTTTAGTAGTTTTTCCTATGTAAATATTCGCCAGCTAGACAGACATCTTTGCCCATTGCGCTGCGTCTCGCAGCTTTTTCAGCATGTCACGCTTTTCCATTCATCAGCACTGCGGATGTGCAGTAGATACTATTAAGGGCATCTTATGTTTTTAAGATCAAAACTGTGCTCTGTGCAATCATCCCCTTACGCCTGTACTTTCTATTGAACAAATAGAAAACAATAGAAATAGCTTCTCCTTACATAGGCGAATGAAGACAATGGCACAGCATTTAAAGATAATTTCCGATGACTGGCATCACAGAATTTACCGGTATTTTGGTGCTGATGTGTGAATGGTCTCTTAACGGTAAAAAGCCAGAACACCATTGATTGTGCAGCACATTTGTGTATTTACTGGTAAAGTCATTCTGGTAATTTTAGGGTAATTTACTGGGATTACTGTGTGAAAGGGGCTATTGTTTACATCAGATATATCTTCAGCATGTCCATAAAGTCTTTTTAATGCAGAGATTATGCATTTAAATTTAATTTAAATATATAAGTTTAAATTTAGAAATTTACGTTTATAAATTGAAATATACATAAAATGTATAAATTGAAATATTTAAATTACATTTATATTTTAATTATATTTTAAAGTATATTTATTACATTTATAAATGTATATTTACAGTTATGAATTTGTGTTTACATTTAAATTTGTATTTATAATATATTTCTTTGAAACTTTTTTTTATAATTTCCTCTTATGCTCAGAATATTGTATGTTCAGGTAAGAGAAAGCATTGTGTTTTATTGTATCACTGAATTTGTATTATAATGAAAACACATTTTGATCATAAATAAATACATACAAACAGATTAAAAAAACACTAATTTAAGTTAATTAACTAATTAACTTAAAAGTTAAGTTAAAAGTTAAAACTAATTAATAAAAATAAAACTTAATAAAATTTTATTTGCAAACACAAAATACAGGCAAATCTCTGTGCTTAGTTAACAATGTATGGCTCTAGTATTAAACTCGACCCCTGCACCTAATCCAGTGACATACCGCTCACACCATCTGTCTGAAAAATACCATGCAAGCTTAATGCAAGTGAAACAGTATGAAGTACAAAAAACCCTCCTGTTTCTGCTTAGAATTTCAAAGTCTAACTAGGTCTCTATGATGAACAATAAAACCATTAGCATCTGCATTCAAATCATTATTATTCAAAGCACACCGAAGCTCTTGGCATAGACTGAAAGGGCTTTTTAAAAAGGTCCTGAAATCCTTGGCACCCAATGGCTGAAAAAAGGGCCACCGGAGAACACTTCTGTTCATGAGACCATCAACAAAATGAGTCTAATTTAGTGGGAGACTATTGCAAATAGATACAGCACTTACCTGTGAGCATACTGCACTACCACCACCACCAGCACCAGCATCTCCTGCTGCATGAGCCCCTTCGGTCTGGGTCACAGGGTCATGCTTGACCTGATGATTCAAAGAGGAATATGAGGAAACAGCATGTTAAATTGAGTAAACGACACCTTGAGAGCAAGGAAAAGACATCAGTCAAGGCAGGTGGAAAGAGAGGCTCGCTGGCCACAGGCGACAGATAACCTGTGTAATCAGCTCTGTGAAGTAGGGATAAATCAGCGTATAGAGACACAGAGCGAGGCTGAGTGGTCTTGAGCTACAGGACAGCAGCTGCAAGAGCACCAGGCTCTTTCTGACCTACATTGCTTTCTCATTCAGCCCGACGGGATAGCGACAACAGAGGGGGAGGAAAAGCAGAAGTGTCCAATAGGATTTATCCACTTAAAGGGAAAATCACGTTAGTGAGCATGCATACAAAAACTTCTACTTGTGCACTATTTTACTATAAAAAAACACAAGAAGAGAATTGCACTAGCAATGGCAAGGTAATGGGTTCGATTCCTAGGGAAAGCATGAAATTATAAAATATATATCTTGAATGCAATGTAAGATGCTTAGAATAAAAGCATCTGCCGAATGCATAAACGTAAATGCAATTCCTAAATGTGAACATTGCTGTGCATCCTAAACCTAGGTAACATGACTGTTTTTAACGCTCAGCCACACAGAGCACGATACATTAGTAGAGCATGCAAATTCAATTAAACTTTCATGGCTTCAGTCGGTGTTTATGCACAGAAGCATTTTCTGTGCACTATTTCCATTCGCTACAGAACAAGCTCAAAAAGCAGAACATTACAGATTGGAACATGCACAGAAAACACTGATGCTGAAATGGAAAATCCAGCCTTTCTAAAGAACATGAATTAAATGTGTGAAGAGGAACAAATGCTTGCACAATCTGACCACAAATTTCCATTACAACAAAATATGATTAACCCTATAAAGCCTACTGTATGTTATTTAATATTCTGAAGGCCTCTAAATTATCAACTTTGTTGAAAACGTGTTGTAAATAATCTTCCACATGCCTTCTGTCGTCTGATTGATAGTTTATACTTTTTTAGCAACTAAAGGCCTTTTAGTACAATTGTAAAAACATCCACCTTAAACTCGTGGATCACGTGTCTTTGCTGTGAAATCTTTACTGATTTTTTAGTAAACATAAGAATAAATATTACTAACAATATAAAAGTTAAAGATGAACACTTATTGGACAGAAGCAACTTAGATTTACTTGATTATCCATACATCATTTTTTTATAAAAAATATATTAAATTAAAATTTTTATAAATATGAAATGTGTGTTAAATATGATCTATCAGGCTTTTGAGGAACATTTATTTTTCATTGTCTCAATAATCATTGTATAGCATTGCATGATGTGTTTTAAAACTACAGAGATTTGATCATTAAACTGCAATGATATTAATATGCATAGTTACACTGTTATAAAGATATCATTGATTTACATTACAAGCTATCAGAATTTCATTTGACTTTTCGGTCAAATAAATACCATCTGCACCAAATAATAAATACATTATTATAAATAATAAATTACAAGGAATAAAACGGAGGTGTGTATGAGCTCCGTATTCTCACTATATGAAACCATATGAGCCATAAAAACATGATGTATCAAATATGATACTCAACATAAAACTTTTTTTTGTTTTGATTTTGTGAGATCATTTTTTTTAAAATGTGATTTTTCAGACTATTATTTCATATGTCAGGATTTACAAGACTTCACAAAATGACTTTCACTTGTTCATGTGGACATAAATAGAGATCATAACACTGAGCTTCACTAATTACTACTAATCCTAAAGTGTAATGTTCAATTCTTCCCTCCAAGCACAAATCATGTACCTCTGTGTCGGCCGACTGGGCCTGCAAACGTGTCCGAATCCTCAGCATGTCTTTTTCTATCTGCTGTATCCGTGCGACGCGGCCCTGAAGACAAATGATGGGAACTTCATCACCAAACTGGTGGTTTCACACTCTGAATTTAGAAGCATGAACAATTTGTAAGTCATTCAGTTTCTGCATTTCAGCACACCTGTGCCCGTTTCTCCATGTCCTGACACGTGCCCAGTTGCTCCTCCATGGCGGCTCTAATCTGCCGGGCCTCGTATTCCAGTTGCCTGCGAGTCATATCGGTCTGGAGAGAAAACTACAACAGCAGGAGAAGTGTGAAGCTACAGAGATAATATAAGGTGTAAAAAAAACAAAAAAAACAAAAACAAAAAAAAAATACTGCATTGAACGCCACATTGCATACTGTAATTTTTATACGTTTTACTTACATTCTCAGTCAGTGGCAGGCTGTCAATCCTTTTGGTGAGGTTTTGTAACTGGGCATAATACCAGTCTTTTTCCTTTTCTTCCTTCTCGAGTTCTGCCATCAACAAAGACCTAATAGAAAGAAAAGTCACTCATGAAAACAATGAAATTTGCTTTGAATTTTAGACTCACTAAACGTATCAAAACGTAATGACAGTAATGTTCCAGAAGTCAAAATGCAACTTATTTCCTCTATAGAGAAACTGATTGGCAATTTGCTTGACATTTCAAAAGCTATTAATTTAAATGTAAAAAAAGTGCTAAATGTTTTTGAAAGTCTCTTCTGCTTACTAAAGCTGCATTTATTTAATCAAAAATACAGTAATTTTGTGAAAAAATGTAATAATTCAAAATGACTGTTTTCTATTTGATCATATTTCAAAGTGTAAATTAATCCTGTAATCAAAGCTGAATTTTCAGCATCATTACTCCAGTCTTCAGAGTCACATGATCCTTCAGAAATCATTCTAATATGCTGATTTGCTGCTCAAGAAACATTTCTTATTATCATCAATGCTGGAAACAGTTGTGCATGATATATTTTCTTTTTCAGAATTCTTTGATGAATAGAATTTTTTTTGTAATATTATAAATGACTTCTGTCAGTTTTGATCAATTTGATGCATCCTTGCTGAATAAGAGTATTCATTTTGTTTAAAAAAAAAAAAAAAAAAAAAAAAAAAACGCACTGACCACAAATGTTTGAACGGTAGTGTATATGTCAGAATATTTTGCACTGAACACGAAAATAAAGTTCTGATATTCAAACACTTTTTCGCTTGAAATCAAAGCTGGCTATCTGGAATGTACCATCATTACCACGTTTTACCATGTAAATCTCATCCAGTAGCAAAACCCTAGAAGAGCTTTAGAAGAAACCTTTAGTTAACATTCTTAAATAAGGATCTAACCGGCCATATGAGCAGTCCATCTAATGCACAGAATGATCCCTTCATGTGAGCGCTCACCGTTCCTTTTCCAGCTCCTCCAGGTAACCGGCACTGTCTCGCCCCCCGCCAGTCACCCCTCTCCTGGGGAAGGAGCTCATGGGACTGGGACTGGGACTGCTATCGGTGGAGTGGGCCGAACCGGAGCCCTGCAGAGAGGCCTTGGACCTCAGCTTCACGCCAGAGAAACTGCTGGGGTCAAGACTCATTTCTGCAGGACAGAATGGGAGATGATGATGATGATGATGATGATGATGATGATGCCACATGTACCGCATTTTCCAGAAAAGGTCACACCTAACAGTAGATTTGTTTCATTTCAAAGGCTGCATCCTCTGTGGGAATGCACTATACAATTAAACTTCTCATTGGGCACAAATCCAAATGTGTGCATATAGTGTGCAATATTTTGCATGCTTGACGTTAATTGCATTATATAAGTTGCTTTGGAATAGAAGTCGCAGCACGTTTCAGAAACATGGTAGATTAAGGGAAGTTTTTACATCTTTATCTTCATGAAAGACTTGGAAACACTTGTTTCTACTTCTACATAGACCTTCTAAGGCAGCATTCGAACTGAAATGAAACACCATAAGTGAGCGTTTTGGAACAGCCAATATATACAGCAACTACACAAATAGCATTTGATTCTGATAGGGTTTGACATTACCTAGTTGCTAAGCTAATAACAATATTTGACCAAGCATAAAAATACACAGCACACACAATAACTGGGTAAACAGTTTGTCCAAAATGTGTTATTTGGAAGTTTGCTTCGGAAACGCACCTATGTCGCCGCCTATGAGGCAAAACCATTGTTTTTCATGCACTTGGGCTACTTTGTTTCCATCACGTCTTCTTTCAGACGAGTGGAAAGAAAACACAAGTGTTTATTTTATTACATTTTATCTACTTGCATATGTAGATTTCAATTAAAATGGATATCTTTAAAGGCCATTGGTTTTTTCTCCTGAGCCAGAAATCAGCACTTACATACACCAAACTTTACAGGGTTTTACACAGAGGTTTGTTCATATATTATTTGCCTGTTTTATAAAACAATTTATTCCTAAATGTATTTTTTTCTGACTGTTGACAGTATTTTCTGATTTTTCTGTAGTGATATAATGAGATTTCCAAAATCCCCTCTTTAAAATCCTTTAAAACTCTAATATGTTAAAATCAAACAAGAATTTTGAAACTGGCTTTATCCAATGTTCAGACTTAATTTCTGGAAATGTTATGTCAATTAATGCATATTAACAGTTATTTAAGCATAACATTTCAGAAAATATTTGTCTTAATGTACTGCCTTTAATCAACTGGACAAATATGGTGCTATCTATTAGTTAACATTTTTACCATATTTACCAGCGATGTCTTGCCTCAAAATGCAATCTAGGTAGACAGTTCACTAATTCGTGGAACAGAGCAAGTTTATGATGTTAAAATATGCATTTTTCACATGTCCTCACCTTTAAATCTTTCGAAAAATTCAATCTGCCCTTGCGAGTCTTTAGAGTCCTCTACAATAGTTCCTTGTAGCTGCTTCAAAACCTCCTGAAAGAGAAACAGACAATATCTGTGTGTGGTAGAGTGTTAGAAGGCATCTTCAGATAACACAACCTGATGCACGGAAGGTACCAGAAAAAAAAAAAAAAAAAAAAAAAAAAAACATTTCCAGCTCCCACCACATGTAAGAAGACTTCTTTAGCCTGTGGGTAAAATGGAGCTGATAAAGAGAAGAAAACTTCCATCAAAGAGCTTTGAAGTGCTTTGAAGACGCGCGTGTCAGAGACATAAACAGCTTTGAAGCTCTAAAGATGCACCTGCTACTTCTTTAGTGCCGTGTTCATGCGTGATCTGGCCGTGATAACGCCTGAAAGGCCCTGATTTCTGCTAAAGGTTTTTGATGTAGACAAGAAAATCAGTGTTCAAGATCAGCTAGCGTTCACTGCTCAACCAAACTTCAGTGGGTCAGAGCTTTACACATCACAAACCGCCGTACTACAAATCAAATGTGGCAGAGGTTGCTGATTATATGACTTGCAAAACCCATCGCTATGACACTAGCATGTTTTAAAATGAATAAATTGATTAATCAATTATGTTTGGAGCACAGACACTGCAGTTATATTGATGATCAACCACTAGAATAGCACATAATTAATTTTAAAGTCATGTCTGTTGACACAATATCAGTACAGTATAAGAAAAACAAGAAAAACAAGGATATTTGCAGAACTTACCGCTGCACATACGCTGAGTCAACGTTCCTTTACGGTTATGGCCAACATAACTCAAACCCTTGATGATGCCAATACGGCCCCAAACCATATCAAACATGAGACTTTTGCACCGCTCGTTTCATTACTTCAAGTTCTCCAGCGTGTTTGGAAGCCGAAAAAGCCCAAACAATGCAACTGCCTTACAGGAAGCAACTACCTCCCCCTTCATCCCATCCCGGAGACCCAAAGCCTCATGAAGAGCACAGATGCTTCCCCATTCAGCTCACAGGACCACCCTTCCCAAACGGCCCGGGGTCAC
This sequence comes from Coreius guichenoti, assembly GCA_039654105.1. Taxonomy (NCBI): domain Eukaryota; kingdom Metazoa; phylum Chordata; class Actinopteri; order Cypriniformes; family Gobionidae; genus Coreius; species Coreius guichenoti. The sequence continues at coordinate 30,732,285 of CM077190.1, read as the reverse complement.
CATATCCACAGCCCACTGGAGACGCGTGGAGAAGGCCGGAGGTGTCCAGAAGGGAAAGGTCACACATGAGCATGCCGTTTATCTTCCCTTATCCAGTAGAAAAGAACAACACGGGGTTATTCCGTGTCTAAGAAGAGTCACTCGGGTGCTTTCTCCCAAGGGAGAATGACGTCACACTGAGCCATCCCAGGAAACAACAGCTTCATTATAGGGGAGGTCATATGATTACAGACCTCTTTACTGCACTGTGAATCAGAGATGAGACGACAGCATGACAGCATCATTACTCTCTCTGCTTGTTAAAAGACAACATGGCCTCCATGTTCTTAAGAAACGTCTCTGGTCTTATTATGTGAGATTGTTCACTAAATCTTTCAAAAAAATAATCTTCATTAAAATATAACAATTTCAAAATATAAAATATAATGAAATATAAAAAATATAATTATATACAATTAAAAATTTATGAAAATATATAAAATTAAATATAATAAATATAATTACGTATATCAAATTAAAAATACATAAAAATAATATAACAAAATAAAATAAAATATAATTATATACAATTAAAAATATATAATAAACATAATATAATATAAAAATAAAATATAATTATATACACATTTTAAAATAAAAAAGGAATCAAAACAATTATAAAATTAAAAATAAATAAAATATATAATTAATAAACAATACATATATAATGCAAAACAATAAAATATTACATAATTAAAGATAAAATAAAACTTAATATTAATGATCAACTATGTTCAAATCATTAACACTGACTATGAACAATAGTAAGAGTGCTAGATGCTTGACTAATATTATAAAACATTATGCAAGCTAAACAAATTAAGAGTTCTATTTTTTTCAAGGTCTACTGCAAGTATTACAAAAGTGATTTGCTGAAATCCTAAAATAACCTTTATGAGAGTAAATTACAGCTTTAATAACATATTCAACAGCCAAATCCACATTCGAATGGACTTCAATATCCTAATGCGTCTCTGAGGCTATAATGGAAGTCCTAGTTTTTCCTCAATGTCCGAAGGAATCAGGTTACAGCGATGCAGATGCCCTTGGTACAATATTAGAGTCAAACACCCACTCATGTGCGAAGCTGCAAGCACACAACACTTTTAAAAATGTCATCCTATCCTCCCAGTAATGGAAATCAATGCTCCTAGGCAGCCATCTGCAGGGAGCCTGAAATACTCGCATATCTGATTCCTATCTAGCATGCTTTTCATCTGACCTGGAGTCAGATGAGACCCGTGGGCCAGCGGTGGGAGTTATTGTTTGAGTGTGAGAGGAGGGGACCGGGTTCGTGTGGGCGGATGGCAGGCCTCTTTACTTTCCCAGTGATAAAGGTAGAACGTCCTTGAAATGTGGAAAGAAAACATCACATGACACACATGGCATGCACTAAGGAAAAAACAAGCATGGCGACTGATGACAAACAAGATTTAAACCATGAACTAGGCTACTCTTCTAAAAAAGACTGTGCCAAGAACATGACGTCAATAAATGAAATGATCTGAATTCAGTCAGCTTCCCAATCAACATAGCCTGTTCTTAGAGACGTATGAAGAAACCAATATGAAGAACTAGTGATTCACCAAAATATTTTTGCCAAAACTTTGAAACCAAAAGTAAAGTTTTGGTTTAATCAATTAATTAATCAGCTTTATTTAATAAATCAACACTTGTGTTGTATATAAAAATTTAAATTGCACATTTTTATAAAAAAAAAAAAAAAAAATTGTGATATTAATTTGTTGTTGAAATATAAACATTTAAACAGTGGCTGTAATAAAAACTTGCTTTCATGACAGATTTATTCAAACACATTAAATAAAGACAACATGTTAAAGCTGCAGTCCGTAAGATTTACCTCTTTATCGCCATCTCTGTTTGAACCCTGAAATTGCAGTTATCTGCGGAGTTATCTTCTTTACGTGGGTTGTGCATCGGCACGGCTTTCTAGATTACAAGCCGCCATCAAAATGACAAGTTTAATTACATTCCAGCTGCTGCAAGAGGAGGCCACAAACAATCCGCCACTTGCAGCATCCACACACGCGATATAGCCTATTAGCTGATTACGTGACGTAACGGCGCAAAGACGAACGGCGGAAGCTCGAATTTCCCACGGAAAGCTACCAGTACCACTCAAATTATAACACATTATTACAAGCTTACGTTGTGAATCGGCTAAGGTAAGGAGATCGATTTGAAAATTGGCTGGTTATGTACTTGCTCAAAAATTGATTTTGGGTAATTTTGAACCAAAAAAAAGTTACGGACTGCAGCATTAAGTAAAAATATCACGAATATGTTATTTAGTGCAAATATTTATCAAAAGTTAATTTTTTTTCTAGCTTTCCTGAGGTAAATGTAACGTTAAATTGTTTACAAGTTGTTTTACTGATGTGAAACTGATTGAGCGATTACGAGACATGACATTTCAGTAAGATGTACTGTTTCCTTCAACACACCGTCTGATGTTATCATACTAGAACTAGTAGTAAAGAGCAACTAGTACAGTGATCTGCCACGCCACTGTGAAGGAAATTTGAATTCTAAAATAACTAACTTTTTCTTGCAGGAATAACATTTCTATGCTTTTGAATACGAAATGTCCCCAACAGTTGGGGTAAAGTTAGTTTGTCTGAATACAACAAAAGAGAAAACTAAACTAGACAGGTGGACAGGATGTACTGTTACTTCATCCTCTACAGTTAAAGACCTGAGTGTTATATTTGACAGCAACTTGTCTTTCGAAAATCATATTTCATATGTTACAAAAACAGCCTTCTTCCACCTCAGAAACTTCGCTAAGCTATGGAACATGTTATTTGTTTCTGATGCAGAAAAGTTAGTTCATGCATTCATGACCTCTAGACTAGATTACTAGATCAATAAACAAGTTACAATTAGTCCAAAATGCACCTGCTCGAGTTCTTACCAGGTCAAGAAAATATGATCATATAACACCCATTTTATCATCTCTACACTGGTTACCTATTTAGTTCTGTATCGATTACAAAGTATTGCTACTGACCTATAAGGCCCTAAATGGTTCAGCTTCTGTGTATTTAACTGATCTTCTATCGCCCTACTATCCATTACGCTCTAAGGTCACAAAACTCTAGGCTTTTGGTTGAACCTAGGATATCTAATTCCACTAAAGGAGGGAGAACGTTTTTGCATTTGGCTCCTAAACTCTGGAATAGCCTTCCTGATAAT